>CM059812.1:12408118-12473118 GCA_030435695.1 Brachymystax lenok tsinlingensis
TGTAAATGGATTTCAAAGCAGATGACCTGCTAGCTGATCTCATGATCTGTGCCTCGCAGTCCTCCGCTCACCAAACAAACTATCCCTTCTTTCTCCTTTTCTCTGAGCTTTCTCACTATCTCTCTCTCTCTCTCTCTCTCTCTCTCTCTCTCTCTCTCTCTCTCTCTCTCTCTCTCTCTCTCTCTCTCTCTCTCTCTCTCTCTCTCTCTCTCTCTCTCTCTCTCTCTCTCTCTCTCTCTCTCTCTCTCTCTCTCTCTCTCTCTCTCTCTTTCTCCTTCTCTCTCTCTCTCTCTCTCTCTCTCTCTCTCAATTCAATTCAATTCAATTCAATTTGCTTTATTGGCATGACGTAACAATGTACATATTGCCAAAGCTTACATTTGATATTTATAATATGAACATAATTAATAATCAAAATTGTCAACAGGACAACAGTAACAACAATAACCACATTGAACAACAACAATAAGCATATAGTAGAAGACATGTGCAGGTTGATTGGTCTGTCAGACACTGTCCCTCATCTTATGGCAGGCAGCAATGTAGTGCACTGCCAACCCACAGCTTTCTGCTTCCTCCCCCAACAGGATGGGTAGCCTATTCTCATCAGAGAGGTCTTTGAAACCTTGAATATGGGTTTCAAATTTGGGGAAATGACACTCTCTAATTGTTTTATATTTTTACATTTTGTCAGGAAATGCAGCTCTGTCTCAGGTTCTGCTGTGGTGCAGTGGTTGCACAGCCTTTCATCTACAGGAGCCAGGTTTTCCTGTGTCTACCCTTCTCAATGGCAAGGCTGTGCTCACTGAGCCTGTACTTTGTCAAGGTTTTTCTAAGGTTTTGATCAGTAACCATGGTCAAATAGTTTGCCACGGTGTACTGTCGATTTAGGGCCAGATAGCACTGCATTTTGCTTTGTGCTTGTGCTTGTGTTTCCCAATGAGCAATGTAGTTTTGTTTTGATTGTGATGTAATTTGGTTTATTCGGATTGATTGGATGTTCTGGTCCTGAGGCTTCAGTGTGTTAGTAGAACAGGTTTGTGAACTCAGCCCCAGGACCAGCTGGATGAGGGGACTCTTTTCTTTGCTCAGCTCTTGGCATTGCAGGGCTTGGTAATGATATGAGAGGGTCACTGTATTTTAGATGTTTCCAAAACTTAATTGCTCTTTTTTGAGTTTTTATTATTAGTGGATATTGGCCTAATTCTGCCCTGCATGCATTGTTTGTAGTTTTCCTCTGGACATGTAGGAGAATCTTACAGAACTCTGCATGCAGGGTTTCAATGGGGTGTTTGTCCCATTGGGTGAAATCTTGTTTTGCAAGTGGACCCCACACCTCGCTGCCATAAAGTGCAATTGGTTCAATGACACATTCAATAAGTTTTAGCCAAATTTTAATAGGTATTTCAATTTGAATTTGTTTTTAATGGCGTAGAATGCCCTGCGTGCTTTCTCTCTCAGTTCATTCACTGCCTCATTAAGGTGTCCAGTTGAGCTTATTTTTAAACCTAAGTAGTTGTAGTGTGTGCAGTACTCTATATATTTTGTACCAATTGAGAACTTTGGTCTAATTCCTGAGATCTGGATCTTCTCTGAAAAATCATTATTTTAGTCTTTTTGGGGTTTACTGCCAGGGCCCAGGTCTGGCAGTACTGCTCTAGCAGGTCCAGGCTCTGCTGTAGGCCATGTGGTGTGGGTGACAGCAGGCATAGGTCATCTGCGAAGAGTAGGCATTTAACCTCTGAATTGTGGAGACTAACACCAGGGGCAGAGGATTCTTCTAGAATAGTGGCCAATTCGTTGATGTAAATATTGAAGAGTGCAGGGCTCAGATTGCAACCCTGGCGAAGGCCCCGCCCCTGGGTAAAGAATTCTGTTCTTTTCTTGCCAATTTTAATGGCACGTATTGCCAGTATACATTGATTTAATTATGTCATATGTTTTACCCCCTACACCACTTTCAATAACTTTGTAGAACAGTCCTGTATGCCAAATAGAATCAAATGCTTTTTGGAAGTCGATAAAGCAAGCATATATTTTGGTATTATTTTGGTGGACATGTTTATCTATCAGGGTGTGTAGGGTGTAAATATGATCGGTCGTGCGATGTTTTGGTATAAATCCAATTTGGCTTTTACTCAAGACATTGTGCTTATTAAGGAAGTTTAGAACTCTTACATTTATAATACTACAGAAAACCTTCCCCAGGTTACTGTTCACACAAATGCCTCTGTAATTGTTAGGGTCAAATTTGTCTCCGTTCTTAAAGATTGGGGTTATGAGTCCTTGATTCCAGATGTCAGGAAATAACCTACACTCAGGATCAAATTAAACAGTTTTAATATAGCCGATTGAAATTTTGCACTAGTGAGTTTGAGCATCTCATTTAGGATGCCATCAGGTCCGCATGACTTTCTATATTTGAGGGCCTGAAGTTTCTTATAGAGCTCCTGGTCAGTAATTGGGGAGTCCAATGGATTTTGATTGTCCTTTATAGCTTTTTCTAATCTATTTAACTTCTCATGAATTTGGCGTTGTTCTGCGTTTTGTCAATTTGAACGGTGTTGTAGAGTGTTTTAAAATGGGTTGTCCATATGTCACCATTTTGTATCGCTAATTCCTCTTGTTTCGATTTTTTTAGTTTTTTCCAATTTTGCCAGAAGTTGTTTGTGTTTATGGACTCCTCAATTAGTGTCAGCTGCTTGCTGTTGTACTGTGCTTTTTGGTTCTGAGTGTACATTTATAGAGTTTTAAAGTTTCACAGTAATGAAGGCGTAATTCACCATTATTTGGGTCTCTGTGCTTTTGGTTTGATAGTGTTCTAAGTCTTTTCCTTATAATTTTACAATCTGCATCAAACCACTTGTCATCTGTGGTCTTTTTGTTTTGTTTTTATCAATTTCAATTGTGCTTCTTTTGCCGTTTGCCTGAATATATAGTTTATGTGTTTAACTGCTAGATTGATGCCTTCTTTACTGTGAGTGAATGTGGTATCCAGAAAGTTATCTAAGAGTGTTTGGATATTTTGATTACAGGTTGCTTTCTGGTATTCTTCTGTGCTGTTTTGGGCCCATCTGTATGAATTTCTGATGTTGTACAGCTTACTGGGCTGTGAATGTGTGGTTGTTTCCATGTCTGTTCTTTTGAGGAACAACGTAATTTGGCTGTGATCAGACAGAGGTGTTAGTGGCTTGACAGTGAATGAGCTGAGAGAGAAAGGGTCAATGTCTGTAATCATATAGTCCACTGTGCTGTGACCAAGAGGTGAGCAACAGGTGAATCTCCCCAAAGAGTCCCCCCGTAGCCTACCATTGACAAAGTACAGACCCAGGCTTCTACAGAGCTGCAACAGATCTCTTCCGTTTTTGTTGACGGTGCTGTCACTGTTGTTTCTATGGGGGGGGATTAAGGCAGTTAGAAACAGTATGGCCTGTAATAAAGCTGTCCCCTCGTGTGGTTGTTAAATCAGGTAGTGTTCCTGTGCGCGCATTTGTGTCCCCACAGATGAGCACATTTCCCTGGGCCTGGAAATGGCACGTCTCTTCCTCGAGGATGGGGAACATCTCCTCTGAGTAATATGGGGATTCTGAGGGGGGGATATATATTGCGCAAAGGAAGACATCTTTTTCTGTCAGTACAAGTTCTTTTTTTTTAGTTTTAACCAAATGTGATATTTACCAATTTTGAGGGGATCAATTAGATTTTGTAGTTGGGATTTGTACCAAATGATCAGTCCTCCAGAGTCTCTGCCTCTATTGACAGAGCTGTGTTTCTGTGACGGCACAATCACCTCTCTGTAGCCTGTGGGACAGTGAGTGACAATGTCAGCCTTACACCATGTCTCCTGCAAAATGATGACGTCAACATCTTTGAGATTTTTGTTGAACTCCAGTGCTAAACTCTTCAGTCCAAAGGTTGATGAGTTTAGGCCCTGAATGTTCCACATGCTAACTGATAGTGATTTCATGTTTCAAAAGGAAGAATAGCAGTCAGAAATACAGTAACTACTAACTAATAGCTAACTAATAGGTTGTTAAGAGTGCGATAAACAGGGTAACCACTAACATTTATGTCTAAATATTCCTATTAATTGGACATTTTAGTACAATAGGTGTGTGTGTGCCTGTGTGTGTGTGTGTGTGTGTGTGTATGCGTCCGTGTGTGTTTAGTGCAGTTTAGTGCAGATGTATTGGAGGAGCTGTTTAATCTCACTCAATCCTACAGGGTTCTCCTGTCCTCTGACGACCTCCGTAGCTGCGCTGGTCCTGCTGTTGGGCCCTGTGGAGTGGAGGGGCCAGGTCTGGGCCGGGTGCTTTCTCTCTGGTCTGGTAGAGGTGGTGGTCTGGTGCGGGTAGTAGGCTGGGCCCGGTCCAGTCTGGTTAAATCGATGGAAGTGGTGATGCTCTGGTGGTGGGTGGGGCCTGTGGGGTGCGCTGGGTCTGGTGGGGCGTTGAGGGGGTCTGGGGCTCCTTGGTGGTGCAGTGGTCTGGTAGGGGTCTCTGGGTGGTCCTCTGTCCAGTGCAACATAGGGTGTTTGTCTACCAAGTGCCACGTCCTTTAGAGACTTGGCAAACATCCCTACTGTCTGCTTCCTCAGGTGGGAGTGGTCGTGCAGGTGCTCTGGGGTGATTGTTGGGTGGTGAGTGTTGGTGGTTGAGTGTTGGGTGGCTCTCTCTTTCTCTCTTTCTGCCATATCTTTCTCCTTCTCTCTCTCTCTCTCTCTCTCTCTCTCTCTCTCTCTCTCTCTCTCTCTCTCTCTCTCTCTCTCTCTCTCTCTCTCTGCCATATCTTTCTCTTTCTCCTTCTCTCTCTCTCTCTCTCTCTCTCTCTCTCTCTCTCTCTCTCTCTCTCTCTCTCTCTCTCTCTCTTTCTCCTTCTCTCTCTCTACTCTCTCTCTCTCTCTCTCTCTCTTTCTCTCGTCTCTCTCTCTGCCCCTTTCTCTCACAGGGCTTGAAGAATCACACCCCCTCACATGACATAGCCCGAGGTACTATCATAGGATATGTCCAGAGGTCCATACTGACCTTTGACCCTAGCTGTCTGGGAGAGAAGGGGCCCAGTGCTCTGCCTGAACACAAGGAGCGAGGGAGAGCGGAGGGAGAGGGGGCCTCACGGAGCAGTATTGTAAGGAGAGGCCCAGTGACTGACAGGTCATTTTTCACCCTTTCGCCTGCTTTTTTTTTTGCAGCAATTTTATCTTGCAAAGTAACGCCTTGGCAACCATGAAAGTGTAGATTCAATGTGCAGGGAGACATTTTTTATTGTTAAGGGGATGACCCATTGACATTCTATTCCACTGAAGGTATTCTCAGGGATTTGATGGCGGAGCTCCATTCTCAAATCTATTGGAAGAAAAATAAATATTAAGTCTAAGCATTTCTAGATGTTTTGGGCTGCTGCTGCTGTTTCAGAATTCAAACGTTTTGATTACATGTTTGTTGATGAGAATGTATGTTTCAGAGAGTGTGTGTGTGTGTTTGTGTGTTTGCAAACACTAACTCACACACAGACACTCTCACTCTAGCCACCCCGATCCTTCCTCTTGTCGTATCTGGCTGTGTATCAAAGCAGGGGTAGGAGGCGCAGTCCAAGTTTACATTTAATTTCATGCTGGATTAGTGGGGCTCATCTGAATTGCGTGTGAGACGCCCCTGATGGTGGGCTCAACTTCTCACTCCTGAGGTTCGGCTGGAAGATCGCACTGTGTGTGTGTATGTTTGAGAGTGTGTGTGATTGTCTGGAAGATCACACAATGTGAGTGTGTGTGTCTACATCAATTAGAACAATCAGCCTGGTGACACATACCAGAGGGGAAACCAGTTGTTTTCTCGGCCTCTCCCTGGAGCGCTGACACTATCTCAGAATCGTCTCATTGGAGAGAGAAACCTCGTTGCTGATATATTAACATGCTGTCACAACCTCTACTCTGTTGCTACATGTTTATACACATTTTATGTCATGCATTCTAATGTAATGTAATGATATGTACTGTAATGTAATAAAATTTAATGATATGCAATGTAATGAAATGTAATGTAATGACATGTAATGTAATGATATGTATTGTAATGTAATAAAATGTAATGATATGTAATGTAATGAAATGTAAGGATATGCATTGTAATGTAATGTTCAGTATGTTCTGTCACTGTCATGACACATTTTGTTACATTATCTCAAGCTAAATGTATTGGACTGCATACTGTAGCAGGATAATTAGCATGTGTCTGTATGGCAGTAGGGGTGCGTGGGTAACACCACCGGGGAACTCAAGCCAGGAAAGAAATACCATATTTACAACCTATGTGTTGTGATAATTGCGTTGTTTGCTCTATAACCTGTTAGTTCATATGCCTTGAAACCGTGATATATAGGCCTAAGGCTGAGACAATAAGAAGACACAATTGCGAAATTAAATTCCAACCACACTTTTGTTCCATCAAAAGAACGGAGAGCCACATCTGTCCGGTGAAGTCCACAAAACATACTGCATGTAACAAACAGTTCCATGACCTCCTGCATGCTGAAGAAAGTTCATGTTTCTGACATTTATTTAGAACAACTATTGATTTAGAACCACAAAGAGTTACAACCAGTGTGTGTGTCTGTGTGTGTGTGTCTGTGTGTGTGTGTGTGTGCAAGTAGAAAAAAAACATGCTGACTCACCCTACTTGTAGAGAAGCACAGCAATGCCATCTTCCTCTTTCATGTTGCATAAAACGGTCTATGACTCTGTCATACAGTGTTTGTTGTCCTAGGCTACCTAACTAAAATGATTGCTCGCTAGCCTAACTTCCTTTCATGGGCAACGATAAGCCAGGTCAGCTAATTAACAATAGCCTAACGTTACTACATCTAGCTACACATTGAACTTCCATCC
The DNA here is from genome assembly GCA_030435695.1 of Brachymystax lenok tsinlingensis. Lineage (NCBI taxonomy): Eukaryota > Metazoa > Chordata > Actinopteri > Salmoniformes > Salmonidae > Brachymystax > Brachymystax lenok. Next base: position 12,414,999 of record CM059812.1, read on the forward strand.
ACTCAGGCCAGGGGCACAATGTATGAATGTATGATTGGATCAGAATCGCTGTTATAATCATTGGCCAGTATGGAGAATTAAGTAAAACCACAAGTCCAAATCCCAATCTCTAATTTAGGAAAGGGCATATTTTAGCTATTCAGTGAGCCACCGGAGGACAACGTCACAGCGATGTGCAACAATTCTGTCAACAAGTATTCTGTCAATGACGTTTGGCTTCTAACGTGATGTGATTGGTGTGAAGCCAATTCCAAACTGGCTTCCCTTGACACTTTTTTTTTGTTACGCCAGGACTAATCACAGCTGTTTAGCTCAATGCTGATTGGCTATTATTTTATTTGAAAGAATATCAAGAGAGGCCAAATGCTCGCTGGTTTCCCTTGCATTCAATGCTACGGACGGCAACAATGTAATACTCGTTTTGACCAGATAACATAGATGGGCTACACAAACAGAGATAGAGGACCGCTGTTTCATTCACTTGGATGCTCTCTCCGGTGAGATATGTTCAGCCTCTAGCGAATTGAAGGAAATTTCGGGCACACAGAGAGACGAAAGATAAATTGTTTAGTATGTTTTTTTCTTGGGGGAAGCCTGGCTTCCCTTGGCATCCATGAATACACGCCACTGCTGTATGGTCAACACGTATACCAAAATAGACTGGCACACATACACTTCTCTACAACACACAGCCTAGTCATAACCCACAGGGAATACGCTCTCCCGTTAACCTTTCCCTTCCTGTGTTACTCTCCCTCCCTCCCTCTCAATCCCTCCATTCCCAGCCCATGTTTGATGAGGTCCGTGCTGCCGTGCCTCTTTGTACCGTGGCTCTGTCTGCCTGTCTGTCCTCTACCATGTGTTCCCTTTAAAACTGTTGGGGCCAACCAGAGAGCACAGGGAGCAGGGCCTGGAGGTCTGGGGGCCTAGGGGGTTCTGGGCATGGACTGAGGCAGAGCAGAGGGCTGCGGTGTCGGGGTTGAGAGGAGCTGTGCAGGGCCCTCCCTCCCTCGTGATCTGAATGACATGGATGAATAACAGAGATGTGTGGTGGTACAGGCTGCCCTGCTGCTGACCTCACTGCTGCTGCTCTGGCCTGGCCAGGCCTGGAGACTGTGTGTGTGTGTGTGTGTGTGTGTGTGTGTGTGTGTGTGTGTGTGTGTGTGTGTGTGTGTGTGTGTGTGTGTGTGTGTGTGTGTGTGTGTGTGTGTGTGTGTGTGTGTGTGTGTGTGTGTGTGTGTGTGTGTGTGTGTGTGTGTGTGCGTGCGTGCGTGCGTGCGTGCGTGCGTGCGTGCGTGTGTGTGTGTGTGTTTGAGAAAGGGAGAGGAGAGAAATGGGGAGAGCATATGTGTGTGTCATGTTCATGTGTGTGTGTGTGTGTGTCTGTGTGTCTGTGTGTGTGTGTGTGTCTGTGTGTGTAGCTGATCATACAGCTACTGCTGAGAACAGCAGAGGTTGGTGTACATATCTAGGCGACAGACAATACAAATCAGATGACCCTAGGCAGAAGATTGAAGCTGAACTACATACTGTATCCTTAAGCCTGTCCCCACGTATAAAATGAGCTGGGTAAGATTTCCATAGCACCCGCTCAATATTCAGAACAGGTCGATTCGTCACCCCCAATAATTTCTATAAAGTCAAGAAAAGTCATTTGGACGCACTGCGCCTCCTTCGCTCAATTGAGCTGTGGACAGCCACACTGTCTATTCTCCCCCTCCCTCCCCGCTCCCTCCCCGCTCCCTCACTCAATTCAGTGTGGTTCTCAGCAGCCTCAGCCAAGCCGGCACTTGCCTCTCAGTCAGGCCGGCCTCATTCCATTTCAGATACACATCTATCTCTGGAATGGAAATGCCCCCTCTGGTTTGGTGACCGTCTCTCTCCCCTCACTGAAAGAAAAGCTTTCGCAAACACGAAAACCTCTACCTCTTTTCACAGCTTGACTCCAGCGAGCAACAAGCACGTAGCAAACACAAAGTTCAGAATGATTTCTTGTTGTAAAAAAATGAAAGTTCGTCTTAGTTACCAAAGACCATGCATTGCATTAATAAAAACAAGATAAGCAAGCAGGATCTCTCAGTGCTGTGCATATGCACACTCTTCATATAATGGTGCACTGTGCAATGTGTGCATCATCGAAAAAGCACAGTCGCTAGCGTCACAATTATTGAACTTTAACTCTTTAGCGTCTCCGCCACCTTTCACCACTGATGCGGAAGTGCGACACTGGCGAATGCGGTGGATTGAGATACATGCAATGCAAAAAAAATTCTGATGGGTTCTGATGGGGATTGCTTTGTTACGTAACTTAGATTGACCACCGGTGCATCTCTAAACTCACCGTTTAAAAAAAAGTTACAATAACAATTGGCCATGCATTAACCTGGCTCGACCAAACAAGCTAGTTAAATATATTCAAATCTTAAAACAATCATGAAGTAGTTAGATGTAGTCCTAGTTAAATGTAGTCCTAGTTAAATGTAGTCCTAGTTAAATGTAGTCCTAGTTAAATGTAGTCCTAGTTAGATGTAGTCCTAGTTAAATGTAGTCCTAGTTAAATGTAGTCCTAGTTAGATGTAGTCCTAGTTAAATGTAGTCCTAGTTAAATGTAGTCCTAGTTAAATGTAGTCCTAGTTAGATGTAGTGCTAGTTAAATGTAGTCCTAGTTAAATGTAGTCCTAGTTAGATGTAGTCCTAGTTAGATGTAGTCCTAGTTAAATGCAGTCCTAGTTAAATGTAGTCCTAGTTAGATGTGATTGCTGAGAAACTCACAGTAAATGATTCCTTCAAAGTTAACTTCATAGATTATCCAGTAACACAGAAAATTGTCCACTGTCTCTGTCTGGCTCACTGAATATGTCCATGTCTGCTGTCATAGAGTGTGAAAGAGGCAAGCAGCCGTAAGGAGAGAGGTGTCAGTGCAGGCAGGGGCAGCAGCAAGCTTGGTGTAGAAGAGTGAGAGGAGACTTATTCTCAAAAAGTGAAAATAAAAAAGGTGTATATTGTACTGATGTATGAAGGTGGCAAAATGGCCAGTGCTATTTCTATGTCATTGATAAACATGTCCACTGATTATCATCGAGCTCTCGAGATTTACACCTCAACGAGGACTGATATATACACAGTACCAGTCAAACGTTTGGACAAACCTACTCATTCATAAGATTTTCTTTATTTTCTACATTGTAGAATAATAGTGAAGACATCAAAACTATGAAATAACACATATGGAATCATGTAGTAACCAAAAAAGTGTTAAACACTTCAAAATATATTTTAGATTCTTCAAAGAAGCCACCCTTTGCCTTGATGACAGCTTTCCACACTCATTCTCTCAACCAGCTTCATGAGGAATGCTTGTCCAACAGTCTTGAAGGAGTTCCCACGTATGGTGAGCACTTGTTGACTGCTTTTCCTTCACTCTGCAGAGCAACTCATCCCAAACCATCGCAAATAGGTTGATGTCGGGTGATTGTGGAGGCCAGGTCATCGAATGCCGCACTCCATCACTCTCCTTGGTCAAATAGCCCTTACACAGCCTGGAGGTGTGTTTTGGGTCATTATCCTGTTGAAAAACAAATTATAGTGCCGCGCAAACCAGATTAGATGGCGTATCGCTTCAGAATGCTGTGGTAGCCATGCTGGTTAAGTGTGCCTTGAAATCTAAATAAACCACTGACATTGTCACCAGCAAAGCACCCCCACACCATTACACCTCCTCCTCCATACTTCGTGGTGGGAACCACACATGCAAAGATCATCCGTTCACCTACTCTGCGTCTCACAAAGACACAGCGGTTGGAACCTAAGCTGATTGAGAGAATGCCAAGATTGTGCAAAGCTGTTATCAAGGCAAAGGGTGGCTACTTTGAAGAATCTCAAATATAAAACATATTTTGATTTGTTTAACACTTTTTGGGTGTTATTTCATAGTTTTGATGTCTTCACTATTATTCTACAACGTAGAAAATAGTAAATATTAAAGAAAAACACTTGAATGAGTAGGTGTGTCCAAACTTTTGACCGGCACCGTATATATCCCAGTGCATAATGACAGGAACACCAGCAATAATATTATGAAAATGCACAGTCCTTAAACCAACCCTAAGCTTGGAAGCGGTTAAGTTAGGGGAAACAAAAAGGCAGCATATTGGCGGTGGTTTGTGCCAAGTTCCACGTTGTGTCCTCTTACCCGGCCCTCCAGTTACACGCCTGGCAATGTGGCGCCCACCGGGGGAGCGAGAGGGCTGAGGGCTGACACCACCAACATATGCAGCAACACCTGACTGCCATGCCCACGTTGGTCCTGGCATACACACAGAACAGTGCCAGTACATGCACGCACACAAAGGTAAAAGTATGCGCAGATACACACAGGCATTCCGTACTGTACGCGCACACACATACTCCAAACATTTCCCCACACAAACCACTGGGGATTCATTTTCAGCTCATTCAGAGTGTGTGTGTGTGTGTGTGTGTGTGCCAGCATGGGTTGGCTGGAGATGCCAGTCGCCCGCAGTGCTCCACACGATGGCACGCTGTGCCAACAAACAGAGCTGATGCCCTCCATTTGCACTGTCACATATATCAAGCGCATGCTGCTATCGCTTAGCCTGCACTGACTCCAACCCTAGCAGCATCCCAATTAGCACCCTATTCCCTACATGGTGCACTTGTTTTGACCAGGGCCTATATGGTTCTTGTCAAAAGAAGTGCACTAGTTAGGGAATATGGTGCCATTTGGGATGCAATACCCAGTCTCACTGGGGGGACTACTGTATGGTGCCAATATGGCATCAGTCACTGTAGTAGTTTAGTCTCATAGAGGGTTGATTGATTGGCTTTGGTTGAGAAATGAGCAATGATTGATGAACTGGAAGGGGGAATCTCACTCTTCCGTCTTGTTATAAGTTGAGCTTTTTACATGTATTTCTTAGAACACACTCTCTCTCTCACACACAGACACACACACACAGATTTCCCTGACCTCTGCATCTTCCCTCTCCCTAAAACACATTGAGCAGCATCATTCTTAACCATTGAGTAGAGGGAATGGAAGAATAGCTAGACATTGACATTGTCTGGCTCTTTTTCAATGGGGCCCACCGCAGTTCCACCCTCATGTCCTCCCTCTCTCCCTCCCTCCGCTGAACCAGCCGTGACCCTCCAGGTGTCCCTCTTTAAATGCCCCCTCTCCCCCAAGAAGTTCCATCTTTAAACCCCCCACCCACCATCAGAGCCTCTCCAGCTGACAATCTGTGACCACGGTGACCTCCAGCCCCGGGAACCCTGGGTAGTGGGCCCTCAGCCCCCTCAATAAAGGTCAGGGTCACTAATAGACTGGGAGCTTTCTAGGGCTTTCTTTGTGGCTCACCTATAGAAGAACAAACTCTCCCTAACCCTGCATCTCTCTCACCCCCTCTCTCTATATCTCTCTAAACTAGGCTATTCAAATCAAAATGAGAGCTTTGAATTGTGAACCCCTCCCACCTCCACTCCTCCTCCATCTTCTTGCCCTGATCTACTCAACTCTTAGCCCAAAGAGGTGCTCCAGTGTGGGGCTAAAGGCTTCTAATGTGTCTTTGCATTCACAGAGAGAGAGAACATGGGGCTGTTTTTAACCCCTGTTTACATGACTACATCCATTTGCCATGAGTCTCTCTCTCTCTCTCTCTCTCTCTCTCTCTTTTGTGCAGGGATATGAATGCATTTTCCTAGTTGATAATTACCCCTCTTGCTCTCTTTCACGCACGCACGTGTGCATGCACACACACACACACACACACACAAACACAGACCAGCAGACAGACACAAACATTTGCACACACGCACACACACACACTTTTTGACACTACTATCCACAGGCAGTCCTAGTTCCGCCCTGGAGTTGTTTGTGATGACTAGCTCCTCTTCCTCTTCCTCCTTCCTGTTATATGAAGAGCACTCAGATGGAAACAAAGACGGAAGGAAATCATTCAGGTGTGGTGGCTATTCTGTATTCTACATGAGGTAAATCATTGTTCATGTAGACTATATATATATATATATATGACGAAAAATATGGCAGGATTTAGGAGTATTTGCGCGAAAAATAAGCATCTCAGGTAATTTGATCAGTTTGGTCGATGTTTTACACTTTTATATTAATCTGTAGACTGGATTGATAGACTGAAAGTATGGATAGTGGTTAGGGTGATTTTGGGACTATAACCGCGGTTTTCTGTCTAGTCAGGATATTATTTTTTTCAAACGTCTGTCTTAGACACCTATATACTGAAGTTGGTTCTTGTTTCCTGCCTTTAGACAAGCAGCGGCAAGCTATTTGTGAGAGCGAAACTATATGTGCTGTAAAAAGGGTGATTCAGATAAATGTATTTAGGCCTACTACAGCTGGGCATTTAGCTACAGAGCTAATTACATGGTTCTCTGTCTATACTGTAAAAAGACATGTGATAAAGTCTCATCTCAGTTTAGGAGTATGGCGGCACAAGGGGCCATTTTGGTCATTTATTTCTGGACTGTGTTGGCTCTGTATACTGGAACCTCATTGGTTGAAGGCAGGGTTCAGCCAATCAAATGGCGGTATCCAGGCAAACTGTGCCCATTACCATTGCACTCTATCCTAAACATAACAAGCCAAAGGTCCAGGAAGTCTCACCGACAAAACAAGGACATTTACTTTGAAACAAACAACAAACATATAATCTGTCATCAGAAAAGTAATTTCTCAACATTTAAAAACATAATGCCATGTTATCAGGTAATTATAATTGTATACCATTACCACCAGACCTGATAAAGGCCTACAGTACAATGGTCAAAACCATAGAATTAGGAATTAGGATCTGTATGGTGAAAACTCTATCAATAAAGCAGATGGGATCTTATAGATTGAAGAGTCTATTTTACCTTCTATAAAACCAGACATAGTATAGCTGATATATAACTAATATGACAGCATAGGTGACACATAACTACAACTGTTTCTGACATATTCTAATGAGAGTTAATAATCCTGTCATATCAGCCAATAATAGCTTGATTATACTGCACAGTCTGGAGAGGAGACAACGCTTTGAGTATAATCATCCAGGAATATGCAGGTTGGTGTATAGTCAGTCATGTATTGTTCCTGGATGCCACAGGTCTGTGTGGCTTGTTAGGGCCCCCAATGAGGCCCCTGAAGATTAAAGAAGAGATGGAAAAGAATGGGTAAGTCAGGGGCCCCGGGGCTCGAGGTGGAGGAACGAGAGATCCAGGGGCGAGAATCGACATGCCAAACGACACTACAGGCGCTACCGCCTCCTCCTCACCTTTGACCTCTCAGCAGGCTACCTCCTTTGATTCCCCTCTCCTCCTTTTCTTCATTTTCCCTCCTTTTCTCATCCCTACATCAAGAGACCCCCCTCCTCGCATGATATGGATGTTTCATCTTCTTTGCATATCAAGCCCCTCCCCCTTTCTTTCCCCATGCTCTCTAATAAGAGGTTTCTTTTCTTTCATTTCCTTCTCTCATCCCTCGCTTCTTCTTACATCTGTTGTCCTCGTGCCTATTTACTTTCCATCAGGGCTGCACTAGTAATTGATGGGGTTTCATTGAAGGTTGTAGGTGTTATATGCATGTCTGCCAGAAAGGCCCTATTGCATTGATATTCTCCCCCAGGCAGAGAAGGAGAGGGGTGACCCTGCTTAGACGGAGTGACAGTGTTCGTCATGCATAGCATCTGTAAAGTGGAGGGAGTGGGAGGGAGGAGGGTGAATGTCACTTCCAAGTGTCTCCTCAGCACTCTCTTCTAATGAGAGATGGGTTCCCGAGCCAGCCAAAGGGACCATGGAATACCCTCCCTCCTCCTCTCCTCCTCATTCCATTTCTCTTTCCCTCCATCCATCCCTCCCTCCCTCCACCCCCATAGATCTCCAATCCTCCATGGACCTGACAGTTCCATCCTCCGTCTCTCTCTCTCTCTCTCCACCTGGGCTCATTTTCCTCCACAAAGGCAATAACAATCTCACAACGTTACTGCAACCACACCACAACGTCCTCCACTTCCACTGCCCTGAGACCCTGAGTGTCAGTCTAGTTAAAATGTCTCCCAATCATTATGTCTGGCTACCAGTGGTGAGATGACGTGTCCCCATCTCATTCTTCTCTTTCCCCTCTCTCGGTTTCGCTAGCTAGCCAACCCTACTCTCCTCCGTTTTCTCGTTCCATCCATTCCGGCTGAAGGCAAAGGTGAGGAGGAGAGATCTCCCAGGACCCTCTGCAACATGCCCCATCTGTCAGCCAAGCCGCCTCTCCGCTCGGCTCCCGGACCACTGATTTACATTTACGGCAAGAATTTATGGGCTGCTCGCAGCAGTCGCAGCAGCAAGAATCGCAGCAGCAAGAATCTCTGCCACCGAGGAGAGAGCGAGGGGGAATTATTCAAAGCAGTGATTATTTTAGGACGCCCATTACCCATGAACACCTGATCAGGGGTGTCACCCGTGACTTTGCCCCGTCCTCCATGATGGAGAGGGCCCTGGATGGAGAGTGCCGCCCATGCTCCTTATTTTACCTGGCTTGCATAAAGTGGAATTCTCCCAGGCAACGGGAGAGCCTACTACAGCTAAACTAGGCTCCGGGACAGGGAAGGGAGAGAGGAGAGAGTACTGTATGCAGGTAGTTACAGTATGTAGCATATGTATGCACAAGGGATTGAGATGAGGGAGATTTGGTCAAATTCATGATCAATCTTATGGTGCCTGAGATGTAGATATTAGCCTGCTGGATCTTAAAAAATATACAGTATTTTGTATTTTAATATGAGGTATTTTGTGATAATATTTGTTGGCCTACTGGTTTAAAGTGGTTGAAAATGCCAAACCAAATGCCCAAACAGGCCTCCTACGAAGACATTTAAACATCCAATTAAATCAAATCAAAGTTTATTTGTCACGTGCGCCGAATACAACAGGTGTAGACCTTACAGTGAAATGCTTACTTACAGGCTCTAACCAATAGTGCAAAAAAGGTATTAGGTGAACAATAGGTAAGTAAAGAAATAAAACAAAAGTAAAAAGATAGGCTATATACAGTAGCGAGGCTATATACAGAAGGCGAGGCTATAAAATCATCCTGTTACGCCAAAGATAAGGATCATTATCATTACATTACTCACCCATTTTCTGCATTTCACTTACAAGGTTACTTACCAAGAAGGTTACTTACCAAGAAGGTTACTTACCATGAAAAATACTTACCAAGAAGAATACTTACCAAGAAGAATACTTACCAAGAAGGTTACTTACCAACAAGAATACTTACCAAGGATGTTATTTATAAAGAAGTTTACTTACCAAGAAGGTTATTTACCAAAAAGGCTACCGTAGCCAAGGTTTCTGAGACTGAATTCATGTTACAGCCTGGTCTCGCTCATGTTACAGCCTGGTCTCATAGACTAGACGTAACATAGTAAAGATAAATCCAGGACACTCAAATTAGTATGATATGTTACGTTTGGTATGGTTACATAAAACAGAAGGTTTCTTAACTACTTAGGGAGCAGTGGGGTGCTAGCGCTAGCGCCCCACTCCCGACACTACCCGGTGAAATGCAAGGCGCCAAATTCAAAATCCAAAAGTTGAATTATTAAACATTCATCAATATACAAGTGTTGCATAGTCATCAAAAGCTCTGATTCTTGGCAATATCACAAGGCTGTCAGATTTCAAAAAGGCTTTACGGCGAAAGCACAACATTTGATTCTTTGAGGATAGCCCCTCTCATATTTTATGCATAAGCATAAATCCATAACCAAAGCGGGTCTCATAAAACGCCTAAAATCACTAATATAAAATCCCTTACCTTTCGAAGAACTTCTGCTGAGGGCTTCTCAAGTGTCCAACGAAGACATCCAATGGTTCTTTTGTTAGAAAAAGTCATTTATTATATCCATAAATCTCCATTTGGTTGGAGCGTTATGATCATAAAATACAGCGTCCACTCGCCCATTGAACCGTGAAGAGAACACGTTCAACCTATACCTATACACTTGTCCAAGAACAATCAAACATCATTGATAATGTATCCTTATGAACACTTTTATGTATATTTACTATAATATTTCAACCGGATTATAAACTGGACGATAAGAAAGGAAAAAACCACAGCACGCGCGAGCCCGTGAACGCCCCTCCTCTTCTGTTTACATCTGGTGACTAGTTTGAAATTCTTCTTCTATTACCATCCAGAGCAACCTAACATCACCAAACACTGTCTAGAGACTGTTGACATCCAGTGGAAGCAATAGGTACTGCAATCTTACTCCCATATATGGCTGTTTTCAATAGGGAGGGGTTCAAAAGGAGGCAATGTGTCTGACTAGTTTGAAATTCTTCTTCTATTACCATCCAGAGCAACCTAACATCACCAAACACTGTCTAGAGACTGTTGACATCCAGTGGAAGCAATAGGTACTGCAATCTTACTCCCATATATGGCTGTTTTCAATAGGGAGGGGTTCAAAAGGAGGCAATGTGTCAAAAACACTTTTTCCAGGACAGAAATTCCTCGGGTTTTCGCCTGCTATATCAGTTCTGTTATACTCACAGACAATATTTTAACACTCTTAGAAACTTCAGAGTGTTTCCTATCCAATAGTACTAATTATGTGCATATCCTAGTTTCTGGGCCTGAGTGGCAGGCCTCTTACTTTGGACACGCCAGACTCTCCAAAACCGACACCTCAGCTGCCGCTCCCTAAGAAGTTAAGTCAAAAGTAGGGTGGTTTGTCGGGGTGGATCGGTTTGAGTATAACAAGAGTGTCTAGCAACCCAAAGGTTGTGTGTTAGAATCTCATCACGAACAACTTTAGTATTTGAGCCAATTAGTATCTTTGCAAATACTTACCACTTTTTAGCTAATTTGCAACTACTTAGCATGTTAGCGAACACTTCGCCTAACCCTAATCCTAACCATAACTCTTTAACCTAACTCCTAACCCTAACCCTAACCCCAACCTTAACCCTTAACCCTAACCTCTAGCCTAGCTAACATTAGCCACCTAGCTAACGGTAGCATTAGCTACCTAGCCACCTAGCTAACATTAGCCACAACAAATTAGAAATTGTAACATACAGTATCATACATTCTGCATATTCGTAACATATCATACATTTGCAAAAAATTAAAGGTGTACTAATTATAATTTGTAACATAGTGTTTGAAATGCAATTTGTAACATATCATACAAAATGGATGATGGACATCTACAAATTAATACATACCATACAAAACATAACATATCATCCTAATTGGAGTGTGCCGGACGTACTTTTACTATGTTACGTCTACCCCTGAGTCCAGGTTGCATACCGTAGCATAAAAAACAGAGGTCAACCCACCCCTTTAGTCTTCGTCTCCCTCCTTTGCTCTCCTCCTCTCCTCCTCTCCTCCTCTCCTCCTCGCCTTAGTTCATTATCAACTGGCCCCCAGGAACGACCTGATTTTAATTCAGCCGCCACACTTTGTTCAATTGCCCTACATGAGGAACTTTCCATCCCGAATGGGGACACTTGATTATACTGTACTACTATGCTTATTTTATTTAATGCCCAAAACAGGAGATAATTGTTTAAAAAATCTAGGGCAACTAATCATCAGATTCTTTTTTCCCTTCTTTTTTCTTCTTCTTCACTTTTTTTAATATGTATCCGTTTTCTTTAATATTTTTCTCTCACACTGTACAGGGCAACAGCTGGAAGTATAACACGCGTTGAGCGAGTGAGCGGTGTCAAAGAGCCATTTGAGGCTGGTAATTGGCCTTTAGCGATTAGCGCCCTTTAAAGATGGCGAGCTCACAGCTGTAGCACCTACCTCACAGCAGGGAAGAGAGGAGTGGGTGACCTTAAAGGGGTCACTAAGGGTCACCGTAACTGCCTTAAAAATGTTCACCTCCATGAAATGGAAGTAGAGGGAGCTGTGATTTAAGACCGTTCATACAGGCATGATTATCTTCTTCTTCCTTCTCACTTCTCTGATATCACCATTTCTAGAGTCCCGTGTGGTCCAATGGACGTCTGGCTGAAGACTGGGCCTCTAGACTCATCCTGACACACATTTGAACTATTGTCAAATATCCAGACCTCTGATAGAGAGGAGCAGTCTTGTAACCTGGGTGTCAGAAGCATGGGGTGTTTTATAGTATCTCTCTGGCCAAGGCTCTGATCCTTTACTCCTGAAACCCATTAACACGCATTAAAGAACTGGACCACGCTCAACACAGCCAGGCCCAATATTTCTGTTTTAGTGCGTACTCTATCCCCCCTGATCTCTCCTACTGCCATTTCATTTAAAAGCTCTTTATTAGGATGGAAAATGTGTTGAGACTCACTCTTTGAATACAATTCAAACATCTTTTTCTCTCTTCTGATAGTCTTTTTCCTTTCAAGGCGGTTCGTCAAGTGAGCTTATGAGACGTTGTTTAATCGTGATGAGGGAAAAGTCGATTTTTGACGCAGCAAGCACGCACGAACACATACAGAAGCCTCGGTCTGACAGAAGAATCTACTGCCGCCCATTTGTGCCAAACGTCGCCGGGAATGGGGTAGACTACCCAGCTTACAATAAAGAGAGGTGGGGAAACCTTCTTCAGGGCTTAAAAAGATGCTTGGAGAGAGTAAAGTAGCTGAGACAGGAGAAACATGATACCCACCCAGACTTGGAGCGTTAGATTAACATCAAGCAGTCAGCTTTTGCAGTGGGTTGAGGGGATTCTGGAGAATGTTTAATTATGTTCAAATATTCCATCTGCTTTACTCCTGCAAATCTTGATACAGACACCGTAACACAGAGTAGCAGACACTGAAGATACTATATGTTGAAAGGAGACAGGGATCCCTCTTTTTCTAATCTTACTCAAGGTGAAGTGGAGCTAGCAACATGTCACGGGGAGAGATTGGCTGGTTTTCAAGTTCAGCTAGTTCAAGTTCAGGGATAGCTCTTTTTTCATACGTACACTCCCCTGCGAGCTAAATCTTTTCATTTGTCTCTATACTCCAGCATTATGTATCTTGTCCCTCCATTTGAAGGTGTCATAAGTATTTAGACAACTTCACTTATATGTGTATTAAAGTAGTCAAACGTTTAGTATCCCATGTTGCTGTTACTCAATTGACCCTATGACATTTGCCCCTATATGACATTTTCCTAATACTGAATACTCATTAATATCGTTGTTCATGATTAGCATTATTTAGCGTTATTACCATGACACTCCCTGTCAGATCATCTTCATGAAGGCTGGAGTGATGAACAAAAGAAGCCATTAAAGTCCCCCATCATCTCGTCTAACCTGTCTCCTATATAAAGGGATCAAAGTCACACATATGTGGGAAGCCCTCCACCACTGTGGTCTCAGACAGGAATCAGTTATCTATTAGACTTGATTGGTCTCAGATACCGTGTCTCAAAAGGCCGTCAGAGACACCAAGAGGACAAAGAAGCTGTTCATTTCCAACATGGCCGCGTTGGTTGTCATCGCAATTAATACAGAGACAGGATTCCCCTGTGACAGTTGTCAGAGCACGGCCTGACACAACACAACTACTGTCATTGGGAACCCCAGAATCCCTGTGTCTCACAGATAGGGTTAAGGTGAGGGGATAGGATAGGAGATTGGAGATAGGAGATAGGTGAAGCACATGTCATACATATAAATGTGTCATCTGATAGCTGGGGCAGACTGGCAGGTGGATAGGGTGTGTGTGTCTGTGTGTCTATTTGGTGGGGGGTGGGTATGGGTCAATGATCTGGGTACACTGAGCCTGGTCGCGGTGATGTTGAGGGTAAGCGTTGGTGACACGGAGAGATGCCTGGAGGCCTCCTCAAATGTAAATCCTCACACAAGACGAAGCAGACAGTCAGGACCTGCAGCCCTGAACTGTCTAAGCGGAATAGCACTGGGTTATATTGGGCTGAGAGAGAGAGAGAGAGAGAGAGAGAGAGAGAGAGAGAGAGAGAGAGAGAGAGAGAGAGAGAGAGAGAGAGAGAGAGAGAGAGAGAGAGAGAGAGAGATAATAAAAAAGGAGGGAGGGAGAGAGAGGGAGGGAAAGAGAGGGAGATTTCTGAAGTAAAGTGGTTGGGACGTGTGTGACATTAGGACATTGGGACCCTTGGTGGGATTCATGTCATTGGTCCATATGACTTGTGTCCATCGTCCCCTCTGTCAGGTAACTCATTGTAACAGCAGCAGAATGGTCACTGTATGTCACTGGCTTTTCCACCAGGCGATCCCTAATTACATGTCAAAACATTTAGAGGCTCTGTGTACTGACATGCTGCTTCTGACAAACGATAACTTGACAGAAATGTTTGCCATTTGCTTTTACGGGTTGACCGCAAATTTATCTTTACCAAGGCGTACACTAAATTGGATGTAGATTGTACAACATTTCACCACGTGAAAAACTAATATAATAAAAAAAAATGTAAAGGATTAAATGTTCAAATCAGAAAACAGAAATATAGAATCCAATAAAGTGACTGAATTTGAATATCCACTGTAAGTCTTATACAAAAAAGTCTGAATTGACGTCTCCATGGAAATATACCCCTTATACAGTATAAATATGACATGACGATGGACGTGTATATATGACTGCAGGCAGATGAGAATTAGCCGAGTCCTTTAAGGCCACGTAAAGTAAACAATGGTCTGTAGTGAGGAAATGACAGGGTGGCTGGGACCCCAGACGCCCCCCAGACCAAGAGAATGGAAGTGGACAAGAACCAGACCCAGGTTCAAGTCTTGGCCTCGGGGCCTTGCTACATTCTTCACCATCCCACAGAAGAACTTTGCAGAGGAACTGTTGACGTTCTAATTCTTCTCGAGAATGCATTGACACCAGTGAAAATTGTCATTTCAGAAATGGACCTCTGAGATTAAACACAGTTTGATTTACACATATTTAAATACTTATTAATTAATATACCAAAATTGTATCAAAAATGTAGGAAATATTTGCAAATGTATGCTAGTTTTTCAATCTAGATACCTTCATGGTCTACTAGCAGGATAGTGTTTAGTATAACAGGTTTACATATGCTTGCTTGGGGTTTAAAAGAGTTCCTCTCGGCCCCCACCTGACAATATCAAGGCCTCCTTCTCCCTCACCCAGCTCGACCCTCTCTGTTCACAGGCCAACAGTAGCTAATAATAGGTATCAGCCGGTCCAATGCTAGGATAAATAGGGTTCACTAGCGAATCACAAATCTGCCTCAGGTCCCACAGTCAGTTAGCACTAAGATCACAGTCTCAAAGGGTTAAAGGAATAAGGGGAAATAAAGAGAAAAATAAGAAAACATTTTAGGCTCGAATGTCTTAGGAAAAAAACTCTTCGCTGTTCTATCTTTTCAAAGATTAACGCTTTGTTCTCTTACTACGAGCCAATCAATAACATGGAGAAATGCCAGACATCTTTATCCTCCAAGATAGTCTCCAGTGTAGCTCAAAGGGAAAAAGAAGAACACTGCAGCCCCCCTCTATTCTCTCTATCCTCCCACTATAGCTGTCTAGTGATATTATTCTTTGTTCTTCCTCCTAATCTTGTCTAATTCAGGGTGAGTCTCTTTGTGCGAGATGGGGTCGTCAAACGGTTTAGCCGGTTTGTGTTTTGAATAACACATGCCAACTTCGAGGTGAACGCAGATCATGCCATCTTGTGAACTTACAACCCTAACATCGGTTTAAACATCATGTACACTTTTTTTTTTTTTTTTTACAGTTGAAAGGTCTAACAACATAAAACTGCCGATAAGCCATATTCACAATTGCCTTTAAAATCTGAAATTGAAGCGGGTGTAGTGTCTGAAAATATCTCCCCATAAAACCTGTGCCCTTATTCTCCTCTGCCCGATGCTGGACTCCCACAGCCCTGCGGTCCTTGAGTCTTTGTGTCTGGAGGTTCATGAATAGAAGGCTTAACCATGGCCTGAAGCCATGCGTCTTTTCCCCCTCATTGGTAGCCAATGCATTATTCATTTATTTTCGTATCATCAGATGGGCATAAGCTTTGGTTTATTTGGGGGGGACTCTCTCTATTCTCTCCACTCTGTCCATTCCATCAACCTGGTTTATTTTGGGGCAGTCACTGCGTTTTTGGTGGCCCATAAAAACCTGATTCAACCCTATTCAATCATTCATGCCTTCTCAACTTTATCAGGAGACCCAGCAGAGATGAAAGCTATCTTCTCTTACTGATTATTAGAGGGATTAGCATTGAATGCTAGTTCTGGTTAGCCCCCTAATGTCCACCGGTCAGTGGAGGAGCACTGGCTGTTTTGTTAGCGAGAATGTCCATGCACACTACCTTCTTATCTCCGGGTCATGTGGTTTAGTATATTAATTCAATCCAGTTCAATTCAAATAACTTTATTAGTATGCATGTTTGTTGGCAGGAAAATAGGAGGAAAATCAAGACAGGCAAATAGTGGATCCGTCTCGTAGAGGATTTTCTACATTCTGTTGTTCTGATGGGAAAGACGAGTTGGTGTTTACAGACTGTTCACCAGTGACCCAAAGCATTCGCACTCCAACAGTCAAAACAACAGGTTACTGTAATAGGTAAGCCGAGCATCACAATGGGGTGAAACACATTTTGTTTGCGTCCACAGTATGGTCTCTAAGTCAGCACCTTGAGACAAAATGAAGTGACCATTCTTTCTATCCCTTTCTCTTACTAGCGCTTGGAATAAAAACCTCAGCAGCTGGTCGCCTTGCTGTTTAGTCGTATTGTCACAGAACTACACCTACAGCCATCTCTTTATCCCCTATCCCCCCAATTCTCCAGGTTCTCCTCCTCTATCCTCTTTCCTCCTCCTCTTCTCTCTTCTAAAAGGATAAAGCAGAGGGCTAATGAGCGTGGGGTCTCAAGGGCCTGCTGGTGCCCGGGCACTCTAAGTGTAAAATGGAGGAGAGGGGGTGAGGAGAGTGGGATGAGGAGGGAGGAGAAGGGCACCTCCTCCTCCTTTATTACAGGTGAGAATGGAAGGTCAAGAGGGGTTAATGTGCCAGTCTTGTGCCGACGTTCCGCATCACCATGGCAGCGCCAGCGACGACGGTGTAGCTAAAAGCGTAGTGCATTTCTAGCATAACAAGCCTCCCAAAACAGTCTCTCCCAGAGTTGATTTGTTTGGTTCAGCCTTGAACCATTTAGGTTCAAGTTCATCTTTAAGTTTACAGTGAAAGTGGTGGGATATTACCAATTTCCTCTCTCATTTATAAAACCTGGTATGTAAACATGTCATGACACAGAATTTGCCCCCATTCAACAGAAACACATAAATAAAAACAAAATGGCTACCTACCTACAGTGTAACAGTAGCACCCTACCCTTGGCTTTCACCTGCGTTACAGCTCCAACATTAAGAGCTTTGTATCTGACCTGCTGACAGCTGTGAAAAGCGGAGAGGGGATGCAATGGCCATTAGGCCAGCAGAGTGCACTGAAATACCTTTGAGAAAGTGGAATGTTTCATTTTAAAACAACTGCCGTGTTTTCCCTCCTGCAGCTGTAACAGCGCAGGGTACAAAATGTCAAGAGGTCAGAGGTTAAAGGTTGATTCAAATGGATATAGCAGTAAGTGCAACTGCCCAGCTCCAGCGAGGGAGGGAAAGAGGGAAAGACTGAAAGACGGAAAGAGGGAAAGAGGGAAAGAGGGAAAGACGGAAAGAGGGAAAGAGGGAAAGAAGGAAAGACGGAAAGAGGGAAAGAGGGAAGGAGGGAAAGAGGGAAAGCCGGAAGGAAAGAGGCTCAGTAAAGAAGCAGCAGACAACTGGAAGGCATTGCGAAAGGTGAAGAAATGTGTTTTGTATGGTGCTGCAGAAAACCACTGTGAAGAAGAAATTCCCTAGAAGGCTATATGCTTTCATTTTGATTCCTGTCTTGCTTGCAGTACTACCTAGCACAATTATTTTTCTTTTCTTGTCAAAGTTGAAACAAATGCAAAGGGGCAGATCTGGAGAAACAAAATGCTCCACCACCAACCACCTCGACCATCCCCAATCCCAGATTTCCTGCCATTTCTCCACTTTTCCTTATTCTCTTTCTTCTTCCTCTTCCTTTAATAATATCTGTGGCGCATCAAAGGATTTCATTAACAGGGTTTCGTTCCCTCCCAGCATTGTTTGGTTCTCAGGAATAACAACAGGGAAGGCTTTACTCCGGGCCAGGTTCAGCCAGAGAAGAAAGGAGTGGTTATTCTGAGCTAAGTTCACATCAAACACAAGAGGCTCCAAGTGAGAGAAGATGAAAGCGCCAGTCCTGACCTGGAAGATTAGCTGTAGTAGTCTACGCTTCTGCCAGCTCCCTGGACTGTAACACCCAGGGCAATTCTCTCTGGGATTCACATTCACTGCTTCCATCCCTCAATGGACTTCACTTCACAGAAGAAGAGGATGAGACAGAGGGAAGGTGAGAGGGAGAAATGTAGAGATGGAGAGAGAGAGCAGGAGAGAAAGAAAGAGAGAGGAAAGAGAGAGCAAAGAGAGAGCGAGAGAAGGAAAAAGAGAGCGAGGGAGAAGGAAAAGGAGCGATAAAGGAGAAGTAGGACAGTTTAAAACGCTGTAATACTGTGACCTATGGCAGCTAGTAGCCTAGCAGACAACAGTAGAAATAATAGCGATTAACATAATTGCTTAAAGTGTGTTTGAATATTCATGATCTAGATCTTATTACTGCAACAAATCCACAATGCTGCTGCAGCTGTTGAATGAAAACACATTGAATGAATTTTTTACATATCACAACCCCGACATACACGCACACATGCACACACAACCCCCCCCCCCCTCCGACATACACGCACACACGCACACACAAGCCCTCCCTAGTGTGTTGACTGCAGCTGTGAGTGTCAAGGTTGGGTGCTGCTCTCTCCCTAACTAGCCTCCTGATCATCAGCTGGCACTGGGTTCCCAGGCATCCCCACACGTTAGGGAGGGAGAGTGGGTGGGTGAAGGAGGGAGAGAAAGGAGGGAAGGAGGGGGTGAGGGAGGGGTGCGTCCATCCATGCTAAGGAGAAAACACTTTCCCATCACAGTTTAGACTTAATCTCCACATGTCAGTGAAGAGGAGGGGGGAGGAAGAGGGGGTGACTGAAGGAGTGTGTGTGTGTGTTTACAGAAGAATGAATGAAAGAGAGAGAGGGAAAGATTGGTAAGGGGATGGTGGGGGGCGAGGGGGTACAGGGGGCCAAGCAAACGGTACACAGCAGCCATCAGAACAGGAAACAGACCTCCCTCCCTTATCCCCATGCCCCCGGGGTGCCAGATGGCACAGTATCAGCCCCCCAGAGGGTAAATGGACGGACGACCTCCCCATTCCCCCCCTATCAACACACACACACACACACTGTACTCCAACTCTCACACACACTAAAGAAAGGGAGGGGAGGGGGGTATCAGTAGTGCCCATCAGCTCATAGGCCCACACCACCTCAAACATAGAGCACATACATAAACACGAAGAACCACAGTTCATAACTACCCTCTGACAAGCTTTCACTCAGATAATCTGATATCATAGCATGTATGGACCTGTCCTGAAACAGGCTGAGAATTTGAGTACAGGTTCATGGGAGATTAACTTGTGCACCCACCGACTGTAGGCTACCGCCAAATACGGACAGGATCTCCCGTCCAACATTAACCTGCTTCACAGGCTGCAGCTGTCTCTCTGTCACATCACACTGAGAAAGGCTTCCTTCCTGGCGCTGTATCAGATGTTATCTTACATCCTCCTGCATAGGTACACAGACACACACACCACACACCATACACACACACACACAAACACACACACCATACACACATACACACACACACACACATACACAAACACACACACCATACACACATACACACACACCCAGACACCATACACACACACGCACACACGCACACACGCACACACACACACACACACACACACACACACACTCACTCACTCACTCACTCACTCACTCACACACACACAAAACACACATACACGTACACACAGACACACACCACATACACACACAGACGCATACTCATATACACACACACACACGCGCACACACACACACACACACACACACCAAACACACACACATAAAATACACCTATACACACACACACACACCCACCACACACACACACATACATACATACACACACAGATACACACACACACATACACCCACACACCACCCACATACACATACATACACACACACCACATACACACACACACCATACACACACACACACACACACACACACACACACACACACACACACACACACACACACACACACACACACCACAGACACACACACATAAACACACACACACACACCACACACACACATACACACACACCACACACACACACACACACACACACACATACACACACACCACACACACCACACACCACATACACACACACACACACACACACACACATACACACACACCACACACACACACACATACACATACACACATACACACACTATACACACACACACACATACACACACCATACACACACACACACACACACATATACACCACACACACACACACCATACAAACACTCACCACACACACACCATACACACACCATACACACCCTTCCTGACGCAGTTTCAGATGTTATCTTACATCCTCCTGCATAGGAACACACACACACACACACACCCTGGAGACGGTCGTTTAGCAACAGAACCTGGAAGCTAGTGTGTTTGGGAGTGAAAGTGGAGGTGTTGGGAGGAACGTATAGGGTAGCTAAAGCATGCTGGTGATTTTAATACAGCCCACTTATCAAATCCAAACCCTTACCGGTGAAGGTTACACATCATGGCTGTATGGTAAACCACATCAAATGTAAACACAGTGATACTGTATAAGCTACATTATTATAGTGCCTTCGGAAAGTATTCAGACCCCTTGACTTTTTCCACAATTTGTTAGGTTACAGCCTTATTCTAAAATTGATTAAATTGTTTTTTATTCACACTCTGATCTGTTTCACCTGTCCTTGTGATTGTCCCCACCCCCTCCAGGTGTCGCTTAGTCAACCAGCGTTTTTCCTTGCTCCTTTTTAAGTCTCTTTTGGTTCTAGTCCTCCTGGTTTCGACCTTTGCTTGTCCTGACTCCGAACCCGCCTGCCTGACCACTCTGCCTGTTCTGTCTTCAAGCCTGCCTATCCCCTTGTACTGTTTGGACTCGGATCTGAACCCCTGCCTGGCCTGACCTCGAGACTGCCCTTCGTCTGGTACTGTTTTGGACTCTGACCCGGGTTTATGAACTCTCGCCTGTCCCAACCTACCTTTTGCCTACCCTTTGGATTAATAAATATCGGAGCTCAACCATCTGCTTCCTGTGTCTGAATTTGGGTCTTGCCTTGTGCCCTTATACCATCAATCTACACACAACACCCCATAATGACAAAGCAAAAACAGTTTTTTTTATATTTTTTCTCATTTATAAAAAAACATAAATATCACATTTACACAAGTATTCAGACCCTTTACTCAGTACATTGTTGAAGCACCTTTGGCAGCAATTACAGCCTCAAGTCTTCTTGGGTATGATGGTACAAGCTTGGCACACCTGTATTTGGGGAGTTTCTCCCATTCTTCTCTGCAGAACCTCTCAAGCTATGTCAGGTTGGATGGGGAGCGTTGCTGCACAGCTATTTTCAGGTATCTCCAGAGATGTTCAATCGGGTTCAAGTCCGGACTCTGGCTGGGCCACTCAAGGACATTCAGAGAATTGTCCCTAAGCCACTCCTGCGTTGTCTTGGCTAAATGCTTAGGGTCATTGTCCTGTTGGAAGTTGAACCTTCACCCCAGTCTGAGGTCCTGAGCGTTCGGGAGCAGGTTTCCATTAAGGATCTCTCTGTACTTTTTCCGTTCATCTTTGCCTCGATCCTAATTAGTCTCCCTGTCCCTGCCGCTGAAAAACACCCCGACAGCATGATGCTGCCACCACCCTGCTTCACCATAGAGCTGGTGCCAGGTTTACTCCAGACGTGACGCTTGGCCTTCAGGCCAAAGAGTTGAATCTTGGTTTTATCAGACCAGAAATGTTTATCATGGTCTGAGAGTCTTTAGGTGCCTTTTGGCAAACTCCAAGCGGGCTGTCATGTGCCTTTTACTGAGGAGTGGTTTCCGCCTGGCCACTCTACCATAAAGGTCTGATTGGTGGAGTGCTGCAGAGATGGTTGTCCTTCTGGAAGGTTCTCCCATCTCCACAGAGGAACTCTAGAGCTCTGTCAGAGTGACCATCGGGTTCTTGGTCACCTCCATGACCAAGACCCTTGTCCCCCAATTGCTCAGTTCTTTCATTTAAGAATGATGGAGTTCACTGTGTTCTTGGGGACCTTCAATGCTGCAGAAATGTTTTGGTACCCTTCCCCAGATCTGTGCCTCGACGCAATCCTGTCTCGGAGCTCTACGGACAAATCCTTCAACCTCATGTTTGGTTTTTGCTCTGACAAGCACTCTCACCTGTGGGACCTTATATAGACAGGTGTGTGCCTTTCCAAATCATGTCCAATCAATTGAATTTACCACAAGTGGACTGTTGTAAAAAGATCTCAAGGATGATCAATGAAAACAGGACGCATCTGAGCTCAATTTTGAGTCTCATAGCAAAGGGTCTGAATACTTATGAAATATTGTATTTCAGTTTTTTTATTTTATACATTTGCAAAAATATCTAAAAACCGGTTTTGACTTTGTCATTATTGGGTATTGTGTGTAGATTGCTGAGGATAAATTCTTTAGGTAATCCATTTTAGAATAAGGCTGTAACATAACAAAATGTGTAAAAAGTCAAAGGCCTGAATACTTTCCGAATGCACTGGATATTGATCTGTGGAATGTATTGTATGTATTTGATGATGTCAATATTATTAATGTATGTATTATTCATATGTTCTAGAACCTTTAAGGGTTATTTGGCGGTCCTCATAGGAGAACCCTTTGAAGAACCCTTTTTGGTTCCAGGTATAGCCTATTTGGTTCTAGGTTTCAGAACCCTTTTGAGTTCCTATGGGGAACCTAATAACCCTTTTGGAACCATTTTTTTCTAAGAGTGTAGGGTCCAAATGTATAAGGTTTTTTTATTTTTTTTTATTTCACCTTTATTTAACCAGGTAGGCAAGTTGAGAACAAGTTCTCATTTACAACTGCGACCTGGCCAAGATAAAGCAAAGCAGTTCGACACACAACAACACAGAGTTACACATGGAATAAAACAAACATAGTCAATAATACAGTAGGAAAAAAAAGAAATATATATACAAAGAGTGCAAATGAGGTAGGATAAGGAAGGTAAGACAATAAATAGGCCATGGTGGCAGAGTAATTACAATATAGCATATAAACACTGGAATGGTAAAAGAAAACTGTGCAGTAGATGAATGTGCAATGTAGAAAAACTGGGGTGCAAAGGAACAAGATAAATAAATAAATACGGTAGGGGATGAGGTAGTTGGTTGGGCTATTTACAGATGGGCTATAAACAGGTACAGTGGTCTGTACACTGCTCTGACAGCTGGTGCTTAAAGCTGTTGAGGGAGATAAGTGTCTCCAGTTTCAGAGATTTTTGAAGTTCGTTCCAGTCATTGGCAGCAGAGAACTGGAAGGAGAGTCGGCCAAAGGAGGAATTTGCTTTGGGGGTGACCAGTGAGATATACCTGCTGGAGCGTGTGCTACGGGTTGGTGCTGCTAAGGTGACCAGCGAGCTGAGATAAGGCGGGACTTTACCTAGCAGGGACTTGTAAATGACCAGGAGCCAGTGGATATGGCGACGAGTGTAAAGTGAAGGCCAGCCTACGAGAGTGTACAGGTCGCAGTGGTGGGTGGTATATGGGGCTTTGGTAACAAAACGGATGGCACTGTGATAGACTGCATCCAATTTGTTGAGTAGAGTATTGAGGCTATTTTGTAAATTACATCACCGAAGTCGAGGATCGGTAGGATGGTCAGTTTTACGAGGGTAAGTTTGGCAGCATGAGTGAAGGAAGCTTTGTTGCGAAATAGGAAGCCAATTCTAGATTTAATTTTAGATTGGAGATGTTTGATGTGAGTCTGGAAGGAGAGTTTACAGTCTAACCAGACACCTAGATATTTGTAGTTTTCCACGTAATCTAAGACAGAACCGTCCAGAGTAGTGATGCTGGACGGGGACAGGTGCGGTAGCGATCGGTTGAAGAGCATGCATTTAGTTTTACTTATGCGTTTAAGAGCAGTTGTAGGCCACGGAAGGAGAGTTGTATGGCATTGAAGCTCGTCTGGAGGGTAGTTAACACAGTGTCCAAAGAGGGCCAGAAGTATACAGAATGGTGTCGTCTGAGAGGTGAATCAGAGACTCACCTGCAGCAAGAGCGACATCATTGATGTATACAGAGAAAAGAGTCGGCCCAAGAATTGAACCCTGTGGTACCCCCATGGAGACTGCCAGAGGCCCGGACAACAGGCCCTCTGATTTGACACACTGAACTCTGTCGGAGAAGTAATTGGTGAACCATGCGAGGCAGTCATTTGAGAAACCAATGCTGTCGAGTCTGCCGATAAGGATGCGGTGATTGACAGAGTCGAAAGCCTTGGCCAGATCAATGAAAACAGCTGCACAATAATGTCTCTTGTCGATGGCGGTTATGATGTCATTTAGGACCTTGAGCGTGGCTGAGGTGCACCCATGACCAGCCCTGAAACCAGATTGCATAGCGGAGAAGGTACGGTGGGATTGAAATGGTCGGTAATTTGTTTGTTAACTTGGCTTTCAAAGACCTTAGAAAGGCAGGGAAGGATGGATATAGGCCTATAACAGTTTGGGTCAAGAGTGTCTCCCTTTGAAGAGGGGGATGACCGCAGCTGCTTTCCAGTCTTTGGGAATCTCAGACGTCACGAAAGAGAGGTTAAACAGGCTAGTAATAGGGGTTGCAACAATTTCGGCAGATAATTTTAAAAAGAAAGGGTCCAGATTGTCTAGCCCGGCTGATTTGTAAGGGTCCAGATTTCGCAGCTCTTTTAGAACATCAGCTGACTGGATTTGGGAGAAGGAGAAGTGGGGAGGCTTTGGCGAGTTGCTGAGGGGGTGCAGGGCTGTTGACCGGGTAGGGGTAGCCAGGTGGAAAGCATGGCCAGCCATAGAAAAATGCTTATTGAAATTCTCAATTATTGTGGGTTTATCGGTGGTGACAGTATTTCCTATCCTCAGTGCAGTGGGCAGTTGGGAGGAGGTGCTCTTATTCTCCATGGACTTAACAGTGTCCCAGAACTTTTTGGAGTTTGTGTTACAGGAGGCAAATTTCTGCTTGAAAAAGCTAGCCTTGGCTTTCCTAACTGCCAGCGTATATTGGTTCCTGACTTCCTGAAAAGTTGCATATCACGGGGCTGTTCGATGCTAATGCAGAACGCCACAGGATGTTTTTGCGCTGGTCAAGGGCAGTCAGGTCTGGAGAGAACCAAGGGCTATATCTATTCCTGGTTCTAAATTTCTTGAATGGGGCATGCTTATTTAAGATGGTGAGGAAGGCACTTTTAAAGAATAACCAGGCATCCTCTACTGACGGATGAGGTCAATATCCTTCCAGGATACCCTGGCCAGGTCAATTATAAAGGCCTGCTCGCTGAAGTGTTTTAGGAACGTTTAACAGTAATGAGAGGAGATCGTTTGACTGCAAACCCATTACGGATGCAGGCAATGAGGCAGTGATCACTGAGATCTTGGTTGAAAACAGCAGGGTGTATTTGGAGGGCAAGTTAGTTAGGATTACATCTATGAGGGTTCCCGTGTTTACGGCTTTGGGATTGTACCTAGTAGGTTCAAATATGATTTGTGTGAGGTTGAGGGCATCAAGCTTAGATTGTAGGATGGCCGGGGTGTTAAGCATGTCCCAATTTAGGTCACCTAGCAGCACGAATTCTGAAGATAGATGGGGGGCAATCAGTTCACATATGGTGTCCAGAGCACAGCTGGGGCAGAGGGTGGTCTATAGCAAGCGGCAACAATGAGAGACTTGTTTCTAGAAAGGCAGATTTTTAAAAGTAAAAGTTCAAATTGTTTGGGTACAGACCTGGAAAGCAAGACAGAACTCTGCAGGCTATCTCTGCAATAGATAGCAACGCCGCCCCCTTTGGCCGTTCTATCTTGTCTGAAGATGTTATAGTTAGGGATGGAAATTTCAGTGTTATTGGTGGTCTTCCTAAGCCAGGATTCAGACACGGCTAGGACATCCGGGTTGGCAGAGTGTGCTAGGGCAGTGAATAAAACAAACTTAAAGGGTTAAGGTTAGGTTTAGGGATGAGGGTTAGGTTAAGGTTAGGCAGTTTCAGTGAATTTAGGGTAACGATAAAAAGGTTAGGAAAAGGCATAATGTAATGTAATGTACACTACCTACATAATTTTTTTAACAAAAAAAAAACAGGAACAATTTCAGTTAATTCCATTCTACTATTATTATTATCATAAACGTGAGTAGTATCATAGCAAGTGTATTATTCATTATATTATAAAGTAGGTATTTTACCATAATTTCATTATTAGGTATTCTACACCACATACAATAAAATGTGTTAACGCTATCAACACAATGATGTGCAGGGCACATCATCATCAATAACCACTTAATTATTATAAAGACCTAATTATATTACTTCATTTAATCTATAGCACTGCCTGTACCATCATCACTGTGTATAGTACAGTGGCCTGGTTGTCTGTCCTTCTCTGTATGCTCCTGGGTAAAGGCCTACAGTAGCAGGGATTAAACAGTTCTGCTCTTCTCTGTTCTGCTATGCCGTTCCATTGGGCTCCAACACAACCACTCATCACAACCCTTCTGAGATCCAACCAAGATTCACCCCATGAATAATCTCACCCAAAGGCATGGTGGGATGACGGAGGAGAATGGAAAAAACTGACAGTGTATTTTAGAAAGACGGAGTCGAGAGAGGGGTTGAGGGGATGGAGAGAAGGAGAAAGAGAAAGAGAGAGGGGGAGTGGGCTTGGGGATGGAGGGATGAAAGAAAGAGAGGGATTCTTTTGATGTGTTTTCCCTGAAGGACCGGGCAACGGGGTGGAGACGCTCGACGTCGGTCGTCGGGGAGCTGAAGGGACTGACTGGTTTATTAAATGCTCACGCCGCTGAACGCCAGCGCCCCGATGCCTCCGAGCATTATGGGGGATCAATGCTGGCATAACCCCTTTACTTAATTCATTACCGGGCGACGGTGGCTAATTTGATTTGATATTATTTTAATAAAGTTCTGTGATGATTTGGAAGATTGTTTCAGGCTATCAAAAATAATTTTCCAGTTATTACAGCCATTCAGGCGAGTCCTTTGATAGCAGCAGTCAGGCTTGGTGTGTGTGTGGAATATATTAGCTGAGTCGACGCTAACGTAGCTCATAGCTACCGATGCACTGCTAGAACGTCTAATACTGAAGGCCCGGTCGCTAGGCCCGCTCGCTGTTGTGAATCGCGGTCTGTGAAGTGTTCTGTTGACACTCAGATATATTCTGGAAGCAGTTATAAAACTAAAACATGACAGAGGAAGAAGAAGAGCGAGAAAGGGAGAGAGCGATTTAAGTGGATTTTTCCCCCCTTTTGTACTTTAGCTATTTGCACATCGTTACAACACTGTATATAGCCATAATATGACATTTGAAATGTCTCTATTCCATTGGACCTTTTGTGAGTGTAATGTTTACTGGTCACTTTTTATTCCACTTTTGTTTATTATCTATTTAATTTGCTTTGGCAATGTAAACCTATGTTTCCCATGCCAATAAATCCCTTTGAATTGAATTGAGAGAGAGAGAGAGCACAGAGGGGGATATATTCTGTATGCCATTGTTAATCTTACACGTCACCATTGTTAAACCTCGTAGGAATACATGGACTCTATACTGAAAGAGGACTTCAGATCTTTGTGTTATTCA
Source organism: Brachymystax lenok tsinlingensis (assembly GCA_030435695.1). NCBI lineage: Eukaryota > Metazoa > Chordata > Actinopteri > Salmoniformes > Salmonidae > Brachymystax > Brachymystax lenok. Next base: position 12,442,988 of record CM059812.1, read on the forward strand.
TGTGGGCTATTGAGAGTTCTCTAGTGTGTGTTGGTGTCTTATGCCAAGACTACAAGCAGTTCAGTTCATCTCCTCCCTGCAAGGACAGAGTGGTTTTCTTCCGCTTCTGTTGCAGTGGTAGTACAGATGTATTCTCACATTTATCTCTTCTAGGCCTAAGTGCTCTGTTGGCTTTGTAATCAAACTGTCAACAATAGCTTTTGTCCACCTCATGTCAAAGTCTTGTCAGTTGACTCATTTCTGTCCCATCGCCATTCAGCTCTATACATATTCATCAAGATCGGTGTGTTTAGAAAACACACATTCGTCTCACATTATTTTCTAAAGCCCTCCCTCCAGACTCAACACGTCAGCGTGAATTCTGGGGGTCAGGGAGAGGGGGTCGGTTGGGCGGGGTAGCCTAGCTAGGCTAGCTAACAATGTTTTTGTTTAGCTTTTTCCTTAAACCCCAAATGACACACATTTCCCTCTGAAAAGATAAGCCTCAGTCAAAGGCCGGGGAGATGTCTGAGTCCATGTGAAAAAAGTGGAGGGTTTGGGAGGGGGGGTTGCTGAATTACCTTTGCCGGGGTCTGGCGAGAGGGGCGGGAGGGGCAAGAGGAGCAGGAGGGGGAACCCCCTCATTCATTAGTCCGTCTGGGGGCCAAGGAGGGTTCACACAATGTGACGGTTGTTCTGCCAGACCCCCAAACCCCGGCAGACACATTTAATGGCCACCGTTTCCTCTCCAGACAGAAAGAGAGAGAGGGGAGGAGGAAGCAGAGGAGGGAGAGCAAGAGAGAGTGAGGGAAGGGGAGAATGGGACAGAGAGATAGGGTGAGAGAGAAAGATAGAGAGAGACAGGGTGAGGGTATTTAAGAGCTGTGGCTGGGGGAGGGGGGGCGACCAATCAGGCCTGGGATGGGTTATTTTGGATCGGTAAGGTTTTTCCCTTTCTTCACATGTTTATACCTGCCCTGGACAGAGAATCAGGAGACGCTCAGAGATGCCTCTTCCTCTCTGTTTTTCACAAGCCCCAAACGTTCAGAGGTCATGTTTTAGAACAATTATTAGGGTCAAAGGGCAAGTTATATCGTCAGTAAGTGGAAACATTCAAACGAGGAATTTCACGGCCCACAACAAACGTGTGTATTTCGAAAAACAGGATTATTTTGAGTTTATGTGAAAATATCTCCAAGAATACTTCTCAACAGCGAGATGTCGAATCAATTTCTTTGAAAAGATGACAGGATCAAGACTATGTGAGGGAAAAGCAACACAAACAGTGATGTGTAACAGCCATCAATTATGGAAATCGAATGCAAATCACGCTTATCATTTTTTCCGGCGGACATTTTAGCTGAGGCTTTTATAATGCCAGAACGTCAAAGGTTCCTGTAGCTAGGTTTCTTTAACTTCCCTATTTCCACTGAGATGTTACTCTCCTAGTCCAGTGCCGAGGCCTCGGGCAGAAATCAATGACCACAAAAAGGTTTCTGAGTTCCATTGCAAGTAATAGGGGTTAGGGAGGACACGCATTAAGTAAATTCTTCTGGAATATGCCGACAGAGTTCATGTGAGAGATTCAATCAGAAAAACAGCAAATGTCAAGAAGTGTAAACGTAGATTAAAAAGGTAGATTAAAAAGGAATAGGCTACTGGTGTTGACATTGATTGTGTAACTGCTAGGCTAAGGCCAGCTGTTTACATGGCATCATGTTTGTTGTTTTACCATTCAAGATGACCTGATGTTACTGCAAAAATCAGATGTGTAGCCTATAGTGTGAACGAGATATAACACACATGAATATACAATGCATGATGTCATGACATCTCATTTACATCAAAGAAGAGAAAAGACAATGGAGGTTTTCAATCTTATCTGACATTCAGTTTTCTGTCACTTAAAATCACCATATATGTTTGAACTAGGTGTTCTTTCCCAGTAAACTCTCGGGAGGTCCTGCCGTCTGTCCCCAGTGTCGTAGATTGCAATTTGCCCCTTTACGCCTGCACCAATTACATTAATTACATTAGACAAGGCAGTTTAGAGGATCCCTTCCCTCGGGAGCTGAGGGACATGGGGTTTTCTATCTTCCTCCGTCCCTCCTTTAATCGATCTCTCCATCCCCCAGACACTCTCCAAAAAAGGCTGCAGATATTAAAAGACCAAGCCATGAATCTAGTGGAGTGGCAGCAGTACAGTATAAACTGTCAGGCTAGAATAGAATAGACAATGGTTCTTTTTGCATAGCCTCAAACACCAGAACCAGGTAGTTACTAGCGTAACTACATACACGTCTGAACCCCAACCACAGACTAGACTGACAAATGCTCATAAAAACTGCTCATCATCTGCACCTTCCACTTTTAAAGACGGCGTTCGGACGGCGATGAAAACACATGTGGAGCTTGACGGTGTAGTTAGCTACGTTCCCCTCCCGTCCAACCCGTCAGCCTTGTTGACTTAAGCTCTGGGTATTAAGAGGTCATGTCAAGCCTAGATTATTGGAGGATTTTACATTTATAAACCTGCACTGCCCCTAATTTAACTACACCTTCAGGGACCTTAAAGCCGGCGTTGGAATGAGAGAAACAGATGTGAGGCCATGTTAATGGGGAATAGCAGCAGCGCCTCCGCTGCCCACTCATCTTCAAACAGGCCTTGGCTTGGAGCTGAGTTGGACATAGTGTCCAGATATACTCTGACTCTCTCTCTCTCTCTCTCTCTCTCTCTCTCTCTCTCTCTCTCTCTCTCTCTCTCTCTCTCTCTCTCTCTCTCTCTCTAACTCTCTCTGACTCTGACTCTGCTGGGGCTCATGCCAAGGCCTGGTGTGCAGGGATACTACACCGGAATGGGCATACTGTAGGCGTTGGCATGGGTACAGCAATGGGTTCTGGCTAGCTGGCTGGCATGCCTCTTAAATACCTTCAACCCTGAAATCAAGACAGCTTAGTTTATCTGACCATCTTGTATATTTTAGTGGGAATTTGTCACTGGGCCCGGGAAGATAAGGAGAGTTAGACTAGAATCTGAAATAGTGTGCGGCTGGTTTTGGAAGCGAGGGGAGCTTATTGAAGGTTAGCACTGCGTGGTGCTCGGGACCCTTAAGGCTGACCAGTACACCAACTTGTATTGAGTCGCTACTGGAGTGATGAAAGAGAGAGAGAAAGAAAGTGAGTAGAGCAAAGCAGAAACATGCCTGTTCGGACTGGAATAATGTGTGTGTGTGCATGTATGTATGTGGGTGTGTGTGAGTGTGTGTGTACACCTGTCTGTGTCTTAGCTTGTATGTGTGTGTATGCCTGTGTGTGTGTGTGTGTGTGTGTGTGTGTGTGTGTGTGTGTGTGCATGCCTGTCTGTGTCTTAGCCTGTATGTCTGTGTATGTCTGTGTATGCCTGTGTATGTGTGTGTGTATGTCTGTGTGTGTATGTTTGTGTGTTTCTTCTCCTGCATGATGTGTGTATCCCTGTGCTGGTGTATGTGTGGTGGCTCCCTTTGAGCTCTCAGCCAGAACTGGGTCAGAGTTTAAAGGAATCTGCTTCCCATTTGAGGGCTAGCGTCAGCCTCACCATGGTTAATGACAGGGGGCTTTGCCTTCCCCTCGTTCCCCTCGCCCTGAGCCACGGAAATCACAGCGTGGAGAAGGAGAAAAGAGGAGAGGAAACAGAGAGAGAGACAGAGAGAGAGAGAGAGAGAGAGAGAGAGAGAGAGAGAGAGAGAGAGAGAGAGAGAGAGAGAGAGAGAGAGAGAGAGAGAGAGATATCATCATTACAACACTGTATGTAGACATAATATGACATTTGAAATGTCTTTATTCTTTTGTGAACTTTTGTGAGTGTAATGTTTACTGTTCATTTTTTTCTTGTTTATTTCACTTTTGTTTATTATCTATTTCACTTGCTTTGGCAATGTAAACATACGTTTCCCATGCCAATAAACCCCCTTAAATTGAATTGAATTTAAATTGAATTGAGAGAGAGAGAGACAGAGAGAGAGAGAGAGAGAGAGAGAGAGAGAGAGAGAGAGAGAGAGAGAGAGCTGAGAGAGCTGAGAGAGCTGAGAGAGCTGAGACAGCTCCCAGCTAACATCAGTATCTGCTGCGGAAGAGCCACGCTAAGCAGCAGTTGTTCTCTGCATAGTCTGTTCTCTGTGCAAAATACTGTCCTTTAAGTTCAAGAATGTCTCCTATGACCAAGAGAGATTTCCCAATCTAGGACCAACGTATAGGACTAACTTCTTAATGAGGGAGCATGAATGACACTTTCATCATGAGGGCTTTTTCTCTCTGTTTTGGTTACTCTGTAGATCCTTGTGATGTTTCGTTCTAAGGTGAGGCCAATTTCTCCCCCTTGTGCTATCCCCACAGCTGTTGTCAAGGCACAGTGTTTTTAACTAGAGCAGCACATCAACAAAATAAAGCAAAGTACTATCTCACCCCGTCCACCCACCCCCACCCCAGATCCATCATGCAGTGGGGCATCCTGAGAGAGGGGCCAAGTGTCTGCACATTGGGCAATCAGTGGAGCCGGTCCATATGGCACAGATCAGAGGGGTGTCTCACAGTCGGGCAGGCTCTCCTCATTTTATTTCCAAGCGGATCTGTTAATTGGCCAACCAGATCAGAGGCGATATTAAAACCCAATTAAAATGATATAGGGACAGATTGCCAAGTGATGGGGACAGTAATGGGAACAGCAAAGGGTGCTACGGTGGCTGTAATTGAGTATCATGGTGGATGTTGTTGTCATCTCTCTCTCTCTCTCTCTCTCTCTCTCTCTCTCTCTCTCTCTCTCTCTCTCTCTCTCTGTCTCTCTCCCTCTCCTTCTCTCTCTCTCTCACTGTATCTCTGTCTGTGTCTGTCTGTGTCTCTCTCTCTCTCTCTCACTCTCATCCTCTCTGACTTTCCTTCTCTCTCTGCCTCTCTCTGCCTCTCTGTCTCTCTGTCTCTCTCTCCCTCTCTCTTTCTCTCTCTCTGTCCCGAGGCTGGTGAGGACAGGAAACCAGTTAGCACATTAGCTCCGTAGCCTCCAGGCTTCACTGTCATTACTCCTCAGTAACACCAGTTTAGGGGTGTTTTAGCTGCTCTACGGTTCGTCCTACCACCCGTGTCGGTGTCGTCACTGAGATGGCTGCTATGGTAACTAGACATCCTCTACGGGTGGCTTCTGTCCTGGGTGCTCTCTCTCAACTCCCCTCCTCGCTCAACTCTCTGTCCTCTTCTTCTTCCCTCTTTCTCTCTGCCTGTCTGATTCTCTCACCCTCAAGTGGGTTGTTGTTGTTTGGATGTGCGTGCGTGCGTTCGTGTGCACGTGTTTGAGTGTGTCTTTTCTGTTAGTGTGCGTGACTGCGTGTGTGTGCGTGTGACTGACGACGCAGAGTTTAATTTGTTGAGGGAATATTATTGTACCAGCGCGGCCCGTTGAGCAGCACCTGCATGCCAAGTTTGCCTGATCAGGCAAAAACAGCAGAAAAATGCATTCCAGCTGTCATACCTATCCCAGAAGAGAGAGGACGAGATTTGAGAAATATTGCTAACTGTTTCAGGACCCCAAAGATGAGGCAATAAAAGAACCAAACAGCCTCTATTCAAACTAGAAGTCTTACTGCCTGAAACTGTTCATGACGAAAAGACACCTCTATCTCTAAAAGATCAAAACACCAGCTGAGGGTCAATGCTCCCGAGTGGCGCAGCAGTCTAAGGCACTGCTTCTTTCAATGCAAGAGGCGTCACCACAGTTCCTGGTTCGAATCCAGGCTGAGTCACATCCGACTGTGATTGGGAGTCCCATAGAGCGGTGCACAATTGGCCCAGCGTCGCCGTTGACTAGGTAGCTTGTTTATCTGTTGTTGCTAATACCCGTTTAGTTGGAACAGAATGTTCGGTCACCACCCTGTTTAGTTGGAGCAGAATGTTCAGTCACCACCCTGTTTAGTTGGAGCAGAATGTTCAGTCACCACCCTGTTTAGTTGGAACAGAATGTTCGGTCACCACCCCGTTTAGTTGGAACAGAATGTTCGGTCACCACCCCGTTTAGTTGGAACAGAATGTTCGGTCACCACCCCGTTTAGTTGGAACAGAATGTTCGGTCACCACCCCGTTTAGTTGGAACAGAATGTTCGGTCACCACCACCACCAGTGACAGAGCTGCGTTCAGAAGCTTCGTGTTGGGGTTTCGTTAACATCTGGAGAACATTTGAGGTTTTGCAATGAGGAAGGACGAGGATAGCCTCAAGCTGAAACATCTTCCTAAAATATTAAGCGAGACTCCAATGACACAAATTTCAAACCGGACACGAATGGTCTTGGATTGCTACCAAGAAACGTCTAACAAGTTATTTGTCTCGAAATTAACTTAAAATGTGAAACTTTAAAACCAATGGGAATCCACAGACTACTTGAGGATAACTGAAGCAACATGGCTATGTATCAAATCATTTTTCAATAAATGAATAGATTGGGTTTGTGATCTGTGTGATTATGTTATGACAGCTAGGACGTTACAGACCTGTTATTAGGACATAGCTTCATTCCGAAGGGTTTGACTGTAGCCCAGTAGTTAGCATTGCAGAAAACCAAACGCCTACTGACTCAACCTCGCTCTCTCTTTCTCTCGCTCAGTAATATTGTGGTCGGCCTTTGATATCCGATGGCTATGATTATGTAGTCAGCTGCAAGATGGACCTTTCAAATAGTGGTTTAATGGTAAGCTCAACTCACTGTGTTTATTTGAAATAGCGGAGAGCGGCGTGTACGGCTCACCGATGAGGAGAGAACAAGAACCAGAAGGTAGCGAGCGTTTTTTAGCCAGCTGGTTGAAAGTCGTGTTACGCACACACACCCTCCTAAGTAGACACACAACACACAAAAACACACACACACACACAATCCCCCCCACACACAAGCAGTACACAGACACACTCCCAATAAGTGGCCTATAAACAACCCCAAGCTACTTTAGTCACCTGACAACAGGACAGTAGCAAACCTAACCAACGGTCCCAGGTGGCCCAAGCGATACCCCACACCCCTAAATCACCCTAACAGCTCCATCCCCACCACCTTTAAGCACACTTCCACCCTCCTAAAGAGGGGCCATAACTTTAAAAGGAGGTGACACAGGCTTCCCACACTTCCCATTACCAGAAACAACAACACTCTCCACTCCCCTTTTACGGCCGTATTGACAAGAGCCCAGTGTTTAATGTTTAACAAGGGGGCAGTTCAATAGTTGAATTGTTCCTCGACTCCTCGGCTCCTTTTGCCTTTATTGATGTTGTTGTTGCTCCGTCGTATAGTGAAATGGCTCCTTACTGTGGGGACCAGTAAAACAGATTGTCAATGGACTCCCAACGGTCCAGGGGTCAGTAGTGTTTGATGGCCATGTGATTTGTTTGTTCAGCTCCGATGGCCCTTCCCTCCTGGCGGTAGGGACTGAGCGGAGGGACGGACGGAGCCCTCAGCCCCACACTCTCTGGTGCTCTCCCCTTCACCAATGAGCCATTTAATCCCCTTCCTACAGCTAAATCAACACCCGCTTCACACACACACCGAAAAAGACACAGACACTCTAAGAGTGACACCGACCGTAAAGTATGTGTGTGTATGTGTGTTTGTGTGTGGGTGGGTGTTTTTTTGTGTGTCTTTCCTCAGCTTTGGGGCAAGAGAAGATCAGGATGAATAATAATTGTCACATTACAGAAGCTGTTTCCAAATAGTCTAGCTAATTAGAGTGGAATCATCTCAGCCACTTGGTAACCGCCCTGCTACATATCTGGGTCTGTGGAGAGAGGGATGGGTGGAGGAGAGAGGGAGGGAGAGAGCCATAGTGAGAGAGTAAAGAGAGAGAGGAATAGAGAGGGCTAAATGGAGAAAGGGATAGAGAAGTGGAGAGAGCGGGTTGAAAACAGAGAGCGACAGAGGAGGCGAAAGAGAGAGAGAGAGAGAGAGAGAGAGAGAGAGAGAGGAAGGGAAGCTTTTGAAGTGGCCGTAGCGTGTGGGCGGCACATTTAGCCCGGCCCGGTAATTGTGTCCCTGGAGTCGAATCCCTGGACGAACCAGCCAACGTCTGGTTGTGATCAGAGGAGGGGGGAGTGTGTATGACAGGCCTAACTGGACCAGGCCAGGACACCTAACTACAGAGGGAGAGAGAGAGAGAGCGAGAGAGGGAGAGAGAGAGAGAGAGAGAGAGAGAGAGAGAGAGAGAGAGAGAGAGAGAGAGAGAGAGAGAGAGAGAGAGAGAGAGAGAGAGAGAGCGAGAGAGCGAGAGAGAGAGAGAGAGAGAGAGAGAGAGAGAGAGAGAGAGTGAGAGTGAGAGAGAGCGAGAGCGAGAGCGAGAGAGAGTGTAATACTTAATACCTATTGATACATGCTTTCTAGTGACCAATCCGTACCTTGAGACACTCTGAATAGTTGAACAAAACCATGCCACTGTTCCTCAGTCAGTTAACCCCAGGACATCAGCATAACGTCCCGTGTGAAATACCTGCTCCAGAATGACCAGGTCCCTGCAGGACCACACAAACACACGCCACCCAGACAGAACACACACACATGCACGCATACACACACATACACACGCACAATCACACGCACGCACACGCACACACTCCAACCAAGTTACAGTGCCAAGAGTGTAACAGAGTAAGAGAGAGGGGAAACTCAAGCGTGTGGCTCAGTGTCAATTGACAGACATAATTACAGGAGCCCTCTGTGAGACCTCTCCCCCTCTCCCTCACCCCCCATCCTCTCCTTACTCCTCCTCCTCACTCTCCTCACCCCTCCACCCCCTCCTCTACTCACTCCTCCTCCTCCCTCTCCTCACCCTCTCCTCACCCCTCCACCCTCCTCCCCTCACCCCTCCTCCTCTCCTCACCCCTACTCCCTCCTTCTCCTCACCCCTACTCCCTCCTTCTCCTCACCCCTCCTCCCTCATCTCCTCACCCTTCCTCCCTCCTCCTCTTTCATCTCCTCACCCGTCCTCCCTCCTCTCCTCTCCTCAACCCCTCAACCCTCCTCCCTCATCTCCTCACCCGTCCTCCCTCCTCTCCTCACTTCCTGAAACTCCAGGCTTCTTCAGAGGCTTCAGCAGCACTCACTGCCAAAAAGTGGCTTTCTGACTGAAAGCTTTCCAAACAAGCTCCGCTGGTCCATTTGGCCGCGCTCCAAGTCCCACTCTACTACAATAGACAGACGAAGAGAGAGAGATCGGGGGAGATGGAAGGGAGACAGAGAGAGAGAGAGGGTCTGGCCTGCATTAGGGTCACTGTGTGTGTATTGGGGGCTGGGTATGTGGATCCATGCTTATCCACATGTGTGTATAGAGGGGTGTGTGTGACGAGACAGGGAAATAGAGGGAGGGAGAGAGCAAGAGAGAGAGAGAGAGAGAGAGAGAGAGAGAGAGAGAGAGAGAGAGAGAGAGAGAGAGAGAGAGAGAGAGAGAGCGAGAGAGAGAGAGAGAGAGAGAGAGAGAGAGAGAGAGAGAGAGAGAGAGAGAGAATGTACAAGCAAACAAAGGAGAAAGAGAAAAACAGGTCTGAAAAGCATTACCCCATGCCCTTCCAAGACTGCCAGGCCATTGTTATGACCCAGACCCAAACCACGGAGCTCTGTAACCCAAACAGCACACACACACATACACACATACCCACACACACTCTCTCACACACATTCTCACAAACACACCATGCTACATAAACAGTGAGAACCCTATGTTTAAACTAAGCTGAGAGATCAGGACAGTACACAATCTCTGACAGTACACATACAACCTGTTAATCAACCTGTTAATGAACAGTCCTGAGCAACATCTTACACAGACACACACACAGACACACACATGCAGATTTGCACACACACATGTGCACACATGCACGGATAGACGGACAGACAGACAGACACGCACAAACAAAAACAAACACACACGTGCAGATATGCACACACATGCACACAGATGCATATATAGACGGACGGACAGACAGACACACACACACACACGCACAAACACAAAAGCAAACACACACACACATAGACACACACACACTTTGACTAGGAGAGTAAGAGTGTGTGGGCAGTAATATAGGGGAAGCATCCCTAGTGGCCAGGCTAGTAAGGTGTGTGTACAGAAGAGAGAACAGATAAGAAAGAGTTAGATTGGAGGTCAAACGATGGTCAAACTTGGTCCTGCCAAGTTTAGTTTTTTCCCCTGGCACTACACAGCTGATGCAAATAACCTACTAATCATCAAGCTTGGATTATATGAATCAGCGTTTATGTAAACCAAAACAGCCCTCTAAACTCTGGTCTAGAGGGCTGTACAATATGTTCTGTATGTACTGTACTACTGTATGTGTAGGGGTGTGTGTGTGTTTGCATCGGCGTGACTGTGTTTGTGTGGGGTGTGTGTACGTGTCGTTGACCCGTCATACAGATGCAGGTGTCCACTCTTCCAAGAATCAGGAACTAGGTCTGTTTCAACATGACACGCTGTCTGTAACCAAGTGTGACATGTGGACAGATGCAAAACAAACACACACACACACACAAACACACACTTACACACATACACCATGGGCCGCTCATGGCCTCAGAGGAACCAGAAGGAGAGCAGTAACAGGACACACCCCTACCAGACCTCCAGAGAGGAAGGAAGCGGAGATAGGGGCTAGAGGTCACATGATACACACTCTGGAGCCCTCACAGTGTCTACACATGTCTGTCTTACACACTTAAACTGGAACCATCACAGTATTCACACACTACTGTCTTACACAGTTAAACTGGAGCACTCACAGTGTCTACACACTTTTGTCTTACACACTTAAACTGGACCCCTCACGTTATTCACATACTACGTTCTAACACACTTATACTGGAGCCCTCACAGTATTCACACACTACTATCTTCAACACTTAAACTGGAGCCCTAACAGTATCTACACACTACAGTCTTACACACTTAAACTGGAGCCTTCACAGTACTCACACACTACTGTCTTACACTGTTAAACTGGAACCATCACAGTATTCACACACTACTGTCTTACACAGTTAAACTGGAGCACTCACAGTGTCTACACACTTTTGTCTTACACACTTAAACTGGACCCCTCACGTTATTCACATACTACGTTCTAACACACTTATACTGGAGCCCTCACAGTATTCACACACTACTGTCTTACACACTTAAACTGTAAACTAGAGCCCTCACAGTATTCACACACTACTGTCTTTCACACTTAAACTGGAGCCCTCACAGTATCTACACAATACTTTCTTACACACTTAAACTGGAGCCCTCACGGTATTCACACACTACTGTCTTACACATTTAAACTGGAGCCTTCACGGTATTCACACACTACTGTCTTACACACTTAAACTGGAGCCCTCACAGTATCTACACACTACTGTCTTACACACTTAATCTGGAACCCTCACAGTATTCACACACTACTGTCTTACACACTTAAACTGGAGCCCTCACAGTATTCACACAATACTGTCTTACACAGTTTAACTAGAGCCCTCACAATATCTACACACTAATGTCTTACTCAATTAAACTGGAACCCTCACAGAACTCACACACTACTGTCTTACACACTTAAACTGGAGCACTCACGGTATTCACACACTACGTTCTTACATACTTATACTGGAGTCGTCACAGTATTCACATATTACTGTCTTACACAGTTAAACTGGAACCCTCACAGAATTCACACACTACTGTCTCACAAACTTAAACTGGAGCCCTCACAAAATTCACAAACTACTTTCTTTCACACTTAAAATGGAAGCCTCACAGTATTCACACACTACTATCTTCAACACTTAAACTGGAGCCCTAACAGTATCTACACACTACTGTCTTACACACTTAAACTGGAGCCTTCACAGTACTCACACACTACTGTCTTACACTGTTAAACTGGAGCCCTCACAGTATCCGCACACTACTGTCTTACAAACGTAAACAGGAGCACTATTTTCTTACACACTTAAACTGGAGCACTCACAGTATATACACAATAATCACTTACACACTTAAACTGGAGCCCTAACAGTATCTACACACTACTGTCTTACACACTTAAACTGGAGCTCTAACAGTATCTACACACTACTGTCTTACACACTTAAACTGGAGCTCTCACAGTAATCAGACACTACTGTCTTACACTGTTAAACTGAAGCCCTCACGGTACTCACACACTACTGTCTTACACATTTAATCTGTAAACTGGAGCCCTCCCAGTATCCACACACTTCTGTCTTACACACTTAAACTGGAGCCCTCACAGTATCTAGACACTACTGTCTTACACACATAAACTGGAACCCTCACAGTAATCACACAGTACTGTCTTACACACTTAAACTGGAGCCCTCACAGTATTCACACACTAATGTCTTTCACACTTAATCTGGAGCCCTCATGGAATTCACACACTACGTTCATACACACTTTTACTGGAGCCCTCACAGTATTCACACACTACTGTCTTACACACTTAAACTGGGGCACTCACAGTATTCACACACCAATGTCTCACAAATTTAAACTGGAGCCCTCACAGATTTCACACACTACTGTCTTCCACACCTAAACTGGAACCCTCTCAGTATTCACACACTACTGTCTTCCACACTTAAACTGGAGCCCTCACAGGATCTACGCACTACTGTCTTACACACTTAAACTGGAGCCTTCACAGTACTCACCCACTACTGTCTTAAACTGTTAAACTGGAGCCTTCACAGTATCTACACACTACTGGCTTATACACTTAAACTGGAGCCCTCACAGTATCCACACACTACTGTCTTACAAACTTAAACAGGAGCACTACTGTCTTACACACTTAAACTGGAGCCCTCACAGTATCCACACACTACTCTCTTACACAATTAACCTGGAGCCCTCACAGAATCTACACACTACTGTCTTACACACTTAGCCTGTCAACTGGAGCCCTCACAGTATCCACACACTTCTGTCTTACTCACTTATACTGGAGCTCTCACAGTATCCACACACTTCTGTCTTTCACACTTAAAACTGGATCCCTCACGGTATTCACACAGTACTGTCTTACACACTTAAACAGGAGCCCTCACAGTATCCACACACTACTTTCTTCCACACTTAAACTAGAGCCTTCACGGCATTCACACACTACTGTCTTGCACACTTTAACTGTAAACTGGAGCCCTCAAAGTATCCACATACTCTGTATTACACACTTAAACTGGAACCCTCACAGTATCTACACACTTTTGTCTTACACACTTAGCCTGTAAACTGGAGCCCTCACAGTATCCACTCACTACTGTCTTACACACTTAAACTGTAAACTGGAGCCCTCACAGTATTCACACACTACTGTCTTACACACTTAAACTGGAGCCCTCACTGTATCTACACGCTACTGTCTTACACACTCAATCTATAAACTGGAGACCTCAAAGTATCCACACACTTCTGTCATACACACTTAAACTGGAGCCTTCACGGAACTCACACACTACTGTTTTACACAATTAAACTGTAAACTGGAGCCCTCACAGTATCTACACACTAGTGTCTTACACACATAAACTGGAACCCTCACAGTAATCACACAGTACTGTCTTACACACTTAAACTGGAGCCCTCACAGTATTCACACACTACTGTCTTTCACACTTAATCTGGAGCCCTCATGGTATTCATACAATACGTTCATACACACTTATACTGGAGCCCTCACAGTATTCACACACTACTGTCTTACACAGTTAAACTGAAACCCTCACATTATTCACACACTACGGTCTTACACACTTAAACTGTAAACTAGAGCCCTCACAGTATTCACACACTACTGTCTTACACACTTAAACTGGAGCCCTCACAGTATTCACACACTACATTCTTACACACTTAAACTGGAGCCCTCACAGAATTCACACACTACTGTCTTACACAGTTAAACTGAAACCCTCACATTATTCACACACTACGGTCTTACACACTTAAACTGTAAACTAGATCCCTCACAGTATTCACACACTACATTCTTACACACTTATATTGGAGCCCTCACAGTATTCACACACTACTGTCTTACACAGTTAACCTGGAACCCTCACATTATTCACACACTACTGTCTTACACACTTAAACTGTAAACTGGAGCCCTCACAGTATCTACACACTAGTGTCTTACACACATAAACTGGAACCCTCAAAGTAATCACACAGTACTGTCTTACACACTTAAACTGGAGCCCTCACAGTATTCACACACTACTGTCTTTCACACTTAATCTTTAGCCCTCATGGTATTCATACACTACGTTCATACACACTTATACTGGAGCCCTCACAGTATTCACACACTACTGTCTTACACACTTAAACTAGAGCCCTCACAGCATTCACACACTACTGTCTTTCACACTTAAACTGGAGCCCTCACAGTATCTACACACTACTGTCTTTCACACTTAAGCTGGTGCCCTCACAGTATTCCCACACTACTGTCTTACATACTTAAGCTGGAGCCCTCATGTTATTCACACACTACTGTCTTATACACTTAAACTGTAGCCCTCTTGTTATTCACAAACTACTGTCTTACACACTTAAACTGTAGACTGGAGCACTCACAGTATTCACACACTACGTTCATACACACTTATACTGGAGCCCTCACAGTATTCACACACTAATGTCTCACACACTTATACTGGAGCCCTCACAGTATTCACACACTAATGTCTCACACACTTAAACTGGAGCCCTCATGTTATTCACACAATACATTCTTACACACTTAAACTGGAGCCCTCTCAGTATTCACACACTACTGTCTTAGACATTTAAACTGTAAACTAGAGCCCTCACAGTATTCACACACTACTGTCTTTCACACTTAAACTGGAGCCCTCACAGTATCTACACAATACTTTCTTACACACTTAAACTGGAGCCCTCAAAGTATCTACACACTACTGTCTTACACACTTAAACGGGAGCCCTCATGGTATTCACACACTACATTCTTACACACTTAAACTGTAGCCCTCTTGTTATTCACACACTACTGTCTTACACAGTTAAACTGGAACCCTCACATTATTCACACACTACTGTCTTACACACTTAAACTGTAAACTAGAGCCCTCACAGTATTCACACACTACTGTCTTTCACACTTAAACTGGAGCCCTCACAGTATCTACACAATACTTTCTTACACACTTAAACTGGAGCCCTCAAAGTATCTACACACTACTGTCTTACACACTTAAACTGGAGCCCTCATGGTATTCACACACTACATGTCACGGTTCATGAATTCACCGGCTCACTCTGTATGTGCGTGTGGGTGTGGCCGCTGATTGTTCCCGCTCGTTATCAGCGCCAGCTGTTACTCATTGTCTGTGCCTTTATATACTCGTGGTCTTGGTCTAGTGTTTGTCGGTTTGTTGTCTTGTTTCCCTGTGCGTGTGTCTCTCTCCAGGCCGAGTTCTGTGTTCTCCTTTGGTTCTGTTCTCCACTGGACTCTACGTTCGCTCTCTCTCCTGTGGAGGACTCTATGTTGGGCACGTTCAGGATTGCAAGTCTGGGAATCCCTCGTCGCTCGCTGACGTACAGAGGATTGGGTTTCCCTGCTGCCTCGGCGCTGTTCAGACCCAGACACTTACTGACACACCCTATTTACCTGTACCTGTTACTTACCTCCTGGATTACTACAATAAATATTGAACTGTACTCGCTACTGAATCCTCCGTCCTTTTCACGTGACACTACATTCTTACACACTTATACTGGAACCCTCACATTATTCACACACTACTCTCTTACACACTTAAACTGGAGCCCTCACAGTATCTACACACGACTGTCTTTCACACTTAAGCTGGTGCCCTCACAGTATTCCCACACTACTGTCTTACATACTTAATCTGGAGCCCTCATGTTATTCACACACTACTGTCTTATACACTTAAACTGTAGCCCTCTTGTTATTCACAAACTACTGTCTTACACACTTAAACTGTAAACTGGAGCACTCACAGTATTCACACACTACTGTCTTTCACACTTAAACTGGAGCCCTCATGGTATTCACACACTACATTCTTACACACTTAAATGGAGCCCTCACAGTATTCACACACTACTGTCTTACACACTTAAACTGGAGCCCTCACAGTATCTACACAATACCTTCTTACACACTTAAACTGGAGCCCTCAAAGTATCTACACACTACTGTCTTACACACTTAAACTGGAGACCTCATGGTATTCACACACTACATTCTTACACACTTATACTGGAGCCCTCACAGTATTCACACACTACTGTCTTACACACTTAAACTGTAAACTGGAGCCCTCACAGTATCTACACACTAGTGTCTTACACACATAAACTGGAACCCTCACAGTATTCACAAACTACACTCTTGTACACTTAAACTGGAGCCCTCAAAGTGTTCACACACTACTGTCTTACACACTTAAACTGGAGCACTCACAGTAGTTACACATTAATGTCTAACACACTTAAACTGGAGCCCTCACAGTATTCACACACTACTGTCTTACACAGTTAAACTGGAGCCCTCACAGTATCTACACACTAATGTCTTACTAACTTAAACTGGAGCCATCACAGTGAATCTACATCCTGTCTGTCATTTCTGGTCACAACTAGTAGACTTGTTTACGTGCTGCTGTGCGTTTTGTTGCTAACCTAACTTTGCTACCTGCCAGCTTTACGGTTTTCACTTTGTAATTACCGTTTATATTTAAATGTTTTCATTCAACTTTTTCACTCCGGACGCTTTATCTGGACGTGTTTCTTCAGGACCTCCACCAACCGAAGCTAAGTAGTAACACTAACATGATGCCTTCTAATTGCAGTCGCTGTACTCATAATATACAGGAGAACGATCGCCTTATGGCAAGGATAGCTGTGCTGCAAGCCCAGCTTCAGACGCAATCGTTAGGCAAGGGAAATGTAAGTGTAGGAAAGGATGAAACAGCGTCTGTGCCACTAGTAAGTACAGATAGTAGTATAAATCCCCACGCACAGTCCCCGCAGCCGGACAATTTTCTCATGGCTTCTGGAAGGAAATGCTGTAGCAATGCTCAACCGGTGTCGCTCATTCAGCCGACAGAAACTTTCAACCGGTTTTCCCCATTAAGCAGCGGGTCGGAGTCAGAGGACGAGCCTTCTCTGGTCTCTACTCCTCCCGTTACGGGTTCTGAGACACCGAGGCATCCCACCATTAGCTCTGACAAATTGAAAACTCTAGTCATTGGCGACTCCATTACTCGCAGTATTATACTTAAAACGAATCATCCAGCGATCATACACTGTTTACCAGGGGGGCAGGGCTACCGACGTTAAGGCTAATCTGAAGATGGTGCTGGCTAAAGCTAAATCTGGCGAGTGTAGAGAGTATAGAGATATTGTTATCCACGTCGGCACCAACGATGTTAGGATGAAACAGTCAGAGGTCACCAAGCGCAACATAGCTTCAGTGTGTAAATCAGCTAGAAAGATGTGTCGGCATCGAGTAATTGTCTCTGGCCCCTCCCAGTTAGGGGGAGTGATGAGCTCTACAGCAGAGTCTCACAACTCAATCGCTGGTTGAAAACTGTTTTCTGCCCCACACAAAAGATAGACTTTGTAGATAACTGGCCCTCTTTCTGGGACTCACCCACAAACAGGACCAAGCCTGGCCTGTTGAGGAGTGACGGACTCCATCCTAGCTGGAGGGGTGCTATCATCTTATCTATGAACATAGACAGGGCTCTAACTCCTCTAGCTTCACAATGAGATAGGGTGCAGGCCAGGCAGCAGGCTGTTAGCCAGCCTGCCAGCTTAGTGGAGTCTGCCACTAGCACAGTCAGTGTAGTCAGCTCAGCTATCTCTATTGAGACTGTGTCTGTGCCTCGACCTAGGTTGGGCAAAACTAAACATGGCGGTGTTCGCCTTAGCAATCTCACTAGAATAAAGACCTCCTCCATTGCTGCCATTATTGAAAGAGATTGTGATACCTCACATCTCAAAATGGGGCTACTTAATGTTAGATCCCTCACTTCCAAGGCAGTTCTAGTCAATGAACTAATCACTGATCATAATCTTGATGTGGTTGGCCTGACTGAAACATGGCTTAAGCCTGATGAATTTATTGTGTTAAATGAGGCCTCACCTCCTGGTTACACTAGTGACCATATCCCCGCGCATCCCGCAAAGGCGGAGGTGTTGCTAACATTTACGATAGCAAATTTCTATTTACAAAAAAAAGAAGACGTTTTCGTCTTTTGAGCTTCTAGTCATGAAATCTATGCAGCCTACTCAATCACTTTTTATAGCTACTGTTTACAGGCCTCCTGGGCCATATACAACGTTCCTCACTGAGTTCCCTGAATTCCGATCGGACCTTGTAGTCATGGCAGACAATATTCAAATTTTTGGTGACTTTAATATTTACTTGGAAAAGTCCACAGACCCACTCCAAAAGGCTTTTGGAGCCATCATCGACTCTGTCGGTTTTGTCCAACATGTCTCTGGACCTACTCCCTGCCACAGTCATACTCTGGACCTAGTTTTGTCCCGTGGAATAAATGTTGTGGATCTTAATGTTTTTCCTCATAATCCTGGACTATCGGACCACCATTTTATTACGTTTGAAATCGCAACAGATAATCTGCTCAGACCCCAACCAAGGATCATCAAAAGTCAGACAACCCAAAGATTCCTAGATGCCCTTCCAGAATCCTTCCACCTACCCAAGGACGTCAGAGTACAAAAATCAGTTAACCACCTGAGGAACTCAATGTAACCTTGCGCAATACCCTAGATGCAGTCGCACCCCTAAAAACAAAAAACATTTGCCATAAAAAACTAGCTCCCTGGTATACAGAAAATACCCGAGCTCTGAAGCAAGCTTCCAGAAAATTGGAACGGAAATGGCGCCACACCAAACTGGAAGTCTTCCGACTAGCTTGGAAAGACAGTACCGTGCAGTATCGAAGAGCCCTCACTGCTGCTCGATCATCCTATTTTTCCAAGTTAATTGAGGAAAATAAGAATAATCCAAAATTTATTTTTGATACTGTCGCAAAGCTAACTAAAAAGCAGCATTCCCCAAGAGAGGATGGCTTTCACTTTAGCAGTGATTCATTCGTGAACTTCTTTGAGGAAAAGATCATGATCATTAGAAAGCAAATTACGGACTCCTCCTTAAATCTGCGTATTCCTCCAAAGCTCAGTTGTCCTGAGTCCACACCACTTTGCCAGGACATAAAATCAAGAGAGACACTCAAGTTTTTTAGTTCCATATCTCTTGACACATTGATGAAAATAATCATGGCCTCTTAACCTTCAAGCTGCATACTGGACCCTATTCCAACTAAACTACTGAAAGAGCTGCTTCCTGTGCTTGGCCCTCCTATGTTGAACATAATAAACAGCTCTCTATCCACGTGTGTACCAAACTCACTAAAAGTGGCAGTAATAAAGCCTCTCTTAAAAAAGCCAAACCTTGACAGAGAAAATATAAAAAACTAGCGGCCTATATCGAATCTTGCATTCCTCTCAAAAATGTTAGAAAAGCTGTTGCGCAGCAACTCACTGCCTTCCTGAAGACAAACAATGTATACGAAATGCTTCAGTCTGGTTTTAGACCCCATCATAACACTGAGACTGCACTTGTGAAGGTGGTAAATGACCTTTTAATGGCGTCAGACCGAGGCTCTGCAACTGTCCTCGTGCTCCTAGACCTTAGTGCTGCTTTTGATACTATCGATCACCACATTCTTTTGGAGAGATTGGAAACCCAAATTGGTCTACATGGACAAGTTCTGGCCTGGTTTAGATCTTATCTGTCGGAAAGATATCAGTTTGTCTCTGTGGATGGTTTGTCCTCTGACAAATCAACTGTAAATTCCGGTGTTCCTCAAGGCTCTGTTTTGGGACCACTATTGTTTTCACTATATATTTTACCACTTGGTGATGTCATTCGGAAACATAATGTTAACTTTCACTGCTATGCGGATGACACACAGCTGTACATTTCGATGAAACATGGTGAAGCCCCAAAATTGCCCTCCCTGGAAGCCTGTGTTTCAGACATAAGGAAGTGGATGGCGGAAGATTTTCTACTTTTAAACTCTGACAAAACAGAGATGCTAGTTCTATGTCCCAAGAAACAAAGAGATCTTCTGTTGAATCTGACAATTAATCTTGATGGTTGTACAGTCGTCTCAAATAAAACTGCGAAGGACCTCGGCGTTACTCTGGACCCTGATCTCTCTTTTGTCGAACATACCAAGACTGTTTCAAGGACAGCTTTTTTCCATCTACGTAACATTGTAAAAATCAGAAACCTTCTGTCCAAAAATGATGCAGAAAAGTTAATCCATGCGTTTGTAACTTCTAGGTTAGACTACTGCAATGCTTTACTTTCCGGCTACCCGGATAAAGCACTAAATAAACTTCAGTTAGTGCTAAACACGGCTGCTAGAATCTTGACTAGAACCCCAAAATTTGATCATATTACTCCAGTACTAGCCTCTACACTGGCTTCCTGTTAAGGCAAGGGCTGATTTGAATCTGACAATTAATCTTGATGGTTGTACAGTCGTCTCAAATAAAACTGTGAAGGACCTCGGCGTTACTCTGGACCCTGATCTCTCTTTTGACGAACATACCAAGACTGTTTCAAGGACAGCTTTTTTCCATCTACGTAACATTGTAAAAATCAGAAACTTTCTGTCCAAAAGTTATGCAGAAAAGTTAATCCATGCGTTTGTAACTTCTAGGTTAGACTACTGCAATGCTTTACTTTCCGGCTACCCGGATAAAGCACTAAATAAACTTCAGTTAGTGCTAAACACGGCTGCTAGAATCTTAACTAGAACCCCAAAATTTGATTATATTACTCCAGTACTAGCCTCTACACTGGCTTCCTGTTAAGGCAAGGGCTGATTTCAAGGTTTTACTGCTAACCTACAAAGCATTACATGGGCTTGCTCCTACCTATCTTTCCGATTTGGTCCTGCCGTACATACCTACACGTACGCTACGGTCACAAGACGCAGGCCTCCTTACTGTCCCTAGAATTTCTAAGCAAACAGCTAGAGGCAGGGCTTTCTCCTATAGAGCTCCATTTTTATGGAATAGTCTGCCTATCCATGTGAGAGACGCAGACTCGGTCTCAACCTTTAAGTCTTTATTGAAGACTCTCTTCAGTAGGTCTTATGATTGAGTGTAGTCTGGCCCAGGAGTGTGAAGGTGAACGGAAAGGCACTGGAGCAACGAACCACCCTTGCTGTCTTTGCCTGGCCGGTTCCCCTCCACTGGGATTCTCTGCCTCTAACCCTATTACAGGGGCTGAGTCACTGGCTTACTGGTGCCGTGGCAGAGATCTTGTGGGCTATACTCGGCCTTGTCTCAGGATGGTAAGTTGGTGGTTGAAGATATCCCTCTAGTGGTGTGGGGACTGTGCTTCGGCAGAGTGGGTGGGGTTATATCCTGCCTGTTTGGCCCTGTCCGGGGGTAACGTCGGACGGGGCCACAGTGTCTCCCGACCCCTCCTGTCTCAGCCCCCAGTATTAATGCTGCAGTAGTTTATGTGTCGGGGGGCTAGGGTCAGTCTGTTATATCTGGAGTATTTCTTCTCTTCTTCTCTTTTTTCCCTCTTCTCTCTCTCTCTCTCTCTCTCTCTCTCTCTCTCTCTCTCTCTCTCTCTCTCTCTCTCTCTCGGAGGACCTGAGCATTAGGACCATTCCTCAAGGCCTACCTGGCCTGATGACTCCTTGATGTCCCGAGTCCACCTGGCCGTGCTGCTTCTCCAGTTTCAACTGTTCTGCCTGTTTTATGAAAATGTTAAAATCTTGTCCATGTTCTGTTATGATCTGCACCCGGCACAGCCAGAAGAGGACTGGCCACCCCTCACAGCCTGGTTCCTCTCTAGGTTTCTTCCTAGGTTTTGGCCTTTCTAGGGAGTTTTTCCTAGCCACCGTGCTTTTACACCTGCATTGCTTGCTGTTTGGGGTTTTAGGCTGGGTTTCTGTACAGCACTCTGTGACATCAGCTGATGTAAGAAGGGCTTTATAAATAAATTTGATTTGATTTGATTTACTCACACGCTACTGTCTTTCACACTTAAACTGGAGCCCTCACAGTATCTACACACTACTTTCTTACACACATAAACTGGAGCCCTCAAAGTATCTACACACTACTTTCTTACACACTTACACTGGGGAACCCTCACAGTATTCACAAACTACACTCTTGTACACTTAAACTGGAGCCCTCAAAGTATTCACACACTACTGTCTTACACACTTAAACTGGAGCCCTCACAGTTTTCACAAACTTCTGTCTTACACACTTAAACTGGAGCTCTCACAGTATTCACACACTACTGTCTTACACACTTAAACTGGAGCCATCACAGTATCTACACACTAATGTCTTACTAACAAACTGGAGCCATCACAGTACTCACACACTACTGTCTTTCACACTTAAACTGGAACCCTCACAGTATCTACACACTACTTTCTTACACACATAAACTGTTGCCCTCAAAGTATCTACACACTACTTTCTTACACACTTCAACTGGAACCCTCACAGTATTCACACACTACTGTCTACCACACCTAAACTGGAGCCCTCACAGTATTCACACACTTCTGTCTTTCACACTTAAACTGGAACCCTCACAGTCGTAACACACTATTGTCTTACACATTTTAACTGGAGCCCTCACAGTATCTACACACTAATGTCTTACAGACTTAACCTTGAACCCTCACATTATTCACACACTATGTTCTTACACACTTAAACTGGAGCCCTCACAGTATCTACACACTACTGTCTTACACACTTAAACTGGAGCACTCAAAGTAGTCACACACTACTGTCTAACACACTTAATCTGGAGCCCTCACAGTATCTACAAACTTCTGTCTTATGCACTTAAACGGTAAACTGGAGCCCTCACGGTATCCACACACTTCTGTCTTACACACTTAAAAAGCAAACTGGAGCCCTCAAAGTATTCACACGCTTCTGTCTTACACACTGAAACTGGAGCCCTCACAGTTTTTGCACACTTCTGTCTTTCACACTTAAACTGGAGCCCTCACAGTATCTACACACTACTTTCTTACACACATAAACTGGAGCCCTCAAAGTATCTACACACTACTTTCTTACACACTTACACTGGAGCCCTCACAGTATTCACAAACTACACTCTTGTACACTTAAACTGGAGCCCTCAAAGTATTCACACACTACTGTCTTACACACTTAAACTGGAGCCCTCACAGTTTTCACAAACTTCTGTCTTACACACTTAAACTGGAGCTCTCACAGTATTCACACACTACTGTCTTACACACTTAAACTGGAGCCATCACAGTATCTACACACTAATGTCTTACTAACAAACTGGAGCCCTCACAGTATTCACACACTTCTGTCTTACACACTTAAAAAGTAAACTGGAGCCCTCACAGTATTCACACACTTCTGTCTTACACACTGAAACTGGAGCCCTCACAGTTATTGCAGACTTCTGTCTTACACACTTAAACTGGAGCCCTCACAGTATCTACACACTACTGTCTTTCACACTTAACCTGTAAACTGGAGCCCTAACATTATCCACACACTACGACCTTACACACTTAAACAGTAAACTTGAGCCCTCCCAGTATCCACACACTTCTGTCTTACACACTGAAACTGGAGCCCTCACAGTATTCACACACTTCTGTCTTTCACACTTAAACTGGAACCCTCACAGTCGTAACACACTATTGTCTTACACATTTTAACTGGAGCCCTCACAGTATTTTTCACACTAATGTCTTACTAACAAACTGGAGCCATCACAGTACTCACACACTACTGTCTTTCACACTTCAACTGGAACCCTCACAGTATTCACACACTACTGTCTACCACACCTAAACTGGAGCCCTCACAGTATTCACACACTTCTGTCTTTCACACTTAAACTGGAACCCTCACAGTCGTAACACACTATTGTCTTACACATTTTAACTGGAGCCCTCACAGTATCTACACACTAATGTCTTACAGACTTAACCTTGAACCCTCACATTATTCACACACTATGTTCTTACACACTTAAACTGGAGCCCTCACAGTATCTACACACTACTGTCTTACACACTTAAACTGGAGCACTCAAAGTAGTCACACACTACTGTCTAACACACGTAATCTGGAGCCCTCACAATATCTACAAACTTCTGTTTTATGCACTTAAACGGTAAACTGGAGCCCTCACGGTATCCACACACTTCTGTCTTACACACTTAAAAAGTAAACTGGAGCCCTCACAGTATTCACACACTTCTGTCTTACACACTTAAACTGGAGCCCTCACAGTATTCACACACTACTGTCTTACACACTTAAACTGGAGCCCCACAGTGTCTAAACACTACTCTCTTACACACTTAAACTGGAGCCCTCACAGTATCTACACACTACTGTCTTTCACACTTAACCTGTAAACTTGAGCCCTCCCAGTATCCACACACTTCTGTCTTACACACTGAAACTGGAGCCCTCACAGTATTCTCACACTACTGTCTTACACACTTAAACTGTAGCCCTCACGTTATTCACACACTACTGTCTTATACACTTAAGCTATAAACCGGAGCCCTCACAGTATCCACACACTACTGTCTTACACACTTAAACTGGAGGCCTCACAGTATCTACACACTAATGTCGTACTCACTTAAACTGGAACCCTCACAGTATTCACACACTACTGTTTTACACACTTAAACTGGAGCCCTCACAGTATTCACACACTACTGTTTTACACACTTAAACTGGAGCCCTCACAGTATTCACACACCACTGTTTTGCACACTTAAACTGGAGCCCTCAAAGTATTCACACACTACTGTCTTACACACTTAAACTGAAGCCCTCACAGTATCTACACACTATTTTCTTACACACTTAAAATTTAAACTGGAGCCCTCACAGTATTCACACACTACTGTCTTACACGGTTAACATTGAGCATTCAGTGTCCATTCAGTTATCTACTTCCCAAAGTCATTTGTGAACTAATTGGTCCTTAAATCGAAGTATTTCTTGTGGTAATGTTTTTATTAACAACATGACCAAGTAAATTAAGTCAGTGAACATTATTAGCCAGTATAATATCCTATACAGGTATATAATTAACCTTATGACAACATACAAACAAGCTTACAAACAAGTAGAAACAGTCAGCTCTGTTCTTTAAAACCAGCCGGTCAAGGCTGGTGTTTGTAGTTTGTCCTAATGGTTGGTTGTCTGGTGTGCTAGCTAGAGCATATACTGTAACACACCTACACACACACACACACACACACACACACACACACACACACACACACACACACACACACACACACACACACACACACACACACACACACACACACACACACACACACACACACACACACACACACACACACACACACACACACACACATACGGACACACCCACACACACTTACGCAATTGCAGAGCTGAATAGTTGAGTAGTTGAGTAGTCGTGATGGTGACTCGAGGCTGAGCCAAGCTGTTGCTGATATCTGTAAGATATGAGCCAAAGTGTCAACGCTCCAGTCAATAATTTCTCAGGCCTCTCAATTCCCTCCTTTGTCTTCCCTCATTCTTCCTCTCCTCCTTTCCTTTATCTTTTTATACCCCTCAATTAGGTCTTATCTGTAGTGGTAAACTTGGCCCTCTACTTCCTTATCTCAGAGACTTGGCCGGCCAAGAGTCTCTGGTGTTAGGAATGAAAAGGAGAGGCAGAGAGAAGAGAGAATAGAGAAAGAGAGAAGAGAGAGAGAGAGAGAGAGAGAGAGAGAGAGAGAGAGAGAGAGAGAGAGAGAGAGAGAGAGAGAGAGAGAGAGAGAGAGAAGAAAGGAGAGAGAAGAGAGAAGAAAGGAGAGAGAAGAAAGGAGAGAGAAGAGAGGAGAGAGAAGAGAGAAAGAGAGGAGAGACAAGAGACAAGAGAGAAGAGAGGGAGAGGAGAGAGAAGAGAGGAGAGAGGAGAGACAAGAGACAAGAGAGAAGAGAGGGAGAGAAGAGAGGAGAGAGGAGAGAGAAGAGAGAGCGAGAGGAGAGAGGATAGAGAAGAGAGAGCGAGAGGAGAGAGGATAGAGAAGAGAGAGAGGAGAGAGAGAGAGAAAAAAGAAAAGAAGAGAAAAACACATTTAGGTAAATGAGTGATATCCCCTCAGACATTGAGAGGAAGCTGGCTTCTCTTTTTCTTTACTCGCAACTTCCTTCTCTCTCTCCCTCTCTCTTCTCACTCTCTCTTCTCTCCTTCCTTCTCTTCTCTGGCTACTGAGGAAGGCTGGAGGATATTGTAATATACTGCTGTATACGAGCCAAGGATTACGTAATAAGGATGTTTGTAATGTCTAGAAACATGCTCTTGGTAGCTGACCACGTTTTTTTTAAATCACGATAAGTAACTGTTGAAAACGTAGTCAGGACAGTCCATAATCGGCACCATAATCTCTGAATTGTTCAGGGGTACTTTAACTGTCCCATGCATACAAGGCATCTACACCATCCACTAGTTATTGATGTTGGTGAACCACTCATTTAGCCCCTCTCCCTTCCTCTCCCTCCCATTGCCTCCAGACATCGACCCCCCCACCCCCTCCCTCTGCTCCTGACTGGTCAGAGAGTTAGCGTGTCAGGGAGGGATAGAGGGGAGGAGGAGAGACCTTGGCCTTGTGGCCTGACCCCTGAGAAGGGGATGGCTGTCTGGGCCTGTCCACCCCGTGCATCTGTGCATATGCACTTCTGTGTGTGTGCATGCGTATATGTGTGTGTGTGTGTGTGTGTGAGACGGTCAGAGACTACCATTGTGCTCCGGGGGCCAGGGGTATACGGAACCAAGGCGAGACCAGAGCAGAGTGACAAGTATTGATCATCGACCAGCACACATACTTAATGCCTGTGTACCTTAGGGAGGAGGGAGGCTGGGTCTGGCTGTCTGGCTGGAGAGAGAGAGAGAGAGAGAGAGAGAGAGAGAGAGAGAGAGAGAGAGAGAGAGAGAGAGAGAGAGAGAGAGAGAGAGAGAGAGAGAGAGAGAGAGAGTGATTTACATTTCCTTGTATGCCTCCACTTTGAGAGTGATCGCATAGAGGAGATTGATTTCAACTAAACTAGAAGTGTCTATTCTATTCTATTCTATAGGATCCACCCTATAGGTCAATATTAATACCTTGTAAATCATCCCTTTATTACATCAAATCCAATTTACGATAGAAATAGAACTAACAGCATGGTCTTATTGACTTAAATGGGGAAACCCAGTTGTAATAATTATATTATTACCACCTCATTAGCTGAACGGTTCTCATTGGACGGATGCTGTTTTCACTGGAGTGGTGAAGAATGCTGTGATGTCATCAGATGGGGAGAGAGAGGTGCATTTTTCGGCGGTCCCCCTTCTTCTCCCCACTACCCTGCTCCTCTGTTCTTCAGTGTGGGACGGCCTCCTCGCCAGCTCAGACAAATTGATTTGCAAAGGTCCGGAGCTGCCAGGCCCTGCGAGCCCCTTTATGCATACAGAACGCTCCCCTCACAGTAACACAATGACAGAGTCCAACAAAAGAGGAGAGGAGAGAGGGATGAGGAGGGGTGTGGGGGGACACCAGGCCAAACGCAGCAGGACAGAGGGAACTGGGCTGGTTCAGAGTCCATGATACAACCCCCTTCCCCTCCGCCCTCTCCTTGGCCCCCTATCCCTGTCTGGTTGGAAAGGTCAGTGTGTGTCTGGGAACGGGTCCCAAGACCCCCAACCACCAATACCCCCTAGCCCTCACCCCGCCCCTTCTCTTCTTTATTGAAGGATAGTATTATTCGGCAACACTTAATACACACAGGCTGGAACAACACGCACGCACACACATGCATACACACATATGCACACACACACACATCCATATGTACACAGGGTGTGAAGGGTCTCTTCGATTGAAAGGGAGGGCAGTTTGAAAGAGATTTATATGTCTTGGTCAGCCTCGACTGGCCCCCAGACAATGCCCCCCACACTGCGACCCCACCAGCTCTGGTCTGAATAAAAGAACGATCACATTCACATGGAGAACACTGACTATTTTTACGGCCCCTTCGTCTCCTTACCATGTAAATAACAACACTCAGTAGCCTCCCCTAAAGTTACTATAACAATATACATGATTAGAATCAGAATATTCATATTTATCATAATAATACTGATAATGACACATTCCCAGACTATTTACACTTCCCCAAACTTTTTACTGAGCTGTAGTGCTGCATGTTTACAGACATGTATAGAGAACAGGAACTTATGGAATCAAAACATCTCAACGAAAAACAAGGAACTTGACCCTTTCAAAGTTCCTGGTGTGTGTGTCACCTTACACCATCATGTCTTCCTAACAGTGGTCATCTGTTACAACTGCTCTGAGTGACTGGTGGCTTCTATTTCGTCTGCTAGGAGGAGAGAAGGCGGGACAGATGTACAGTTATTGAGTTTACGTGTGTGTGTATGTGTGTGTATCCGTTCCTGTGTATTCATGTGCGCCCCACTGCTCTGTCTGGTCTTCTTCCCTTTCTCCTGAATCCCCTGAGACTCTACAGCAGTAGTAGAGTAGAGGACGGAAACCCCGACACCCTGGTTAGGAACTGGACTAGACTATCCTTGCAGACTACCAGAGAGAGGGGGAGGGACCAAGGGGGGAAGTCTGTGGAGAGGGGAGACCAGGGGTCCAGCTGGCTAGAGGACGGGGGAGAACCCCACCTCTCCTCTCATTCCCCCTTTTCCAGTATGAAGTATTCCCCCTTTTCCAGTATGAAGTATTCCCCCTTTTCCAGTATGAAGTATTCCCCCTTTTCCAGTATGAAAGGGACCTCCGTCTCCGGTGAGGAAGTCCCCTGGACCAGCTGCCTTGAGGGAGGGAAGTAGCAGACACAACACAGAGACAGAGGGAGACGGCCCTGGCAGCGGACAATAAACTAGACAAATAAGTCACTAGCCATGTGTGAAGAACAGAAAGAGAGGGAGAGAGATAGATAGAGAGATAGATAGAGAGATATGAATGAGAGATAGAGAGAGAGATAGATATGAGAGACAGAGAGTGATAGATAGAGAAATAGATATGAGAGATAGAGAGAGAGATAGATAGAGAGATAGATATGAGAGATAGATAGAGAGATAGATATGATAGATAGAGATAGAGATAGAGAGTTAGATATGAGAGAGAGAGAGAGAGAGAGAGAGAGAGAGAGAGAGAGAGAGAGAGAGAGAGAGAGAGAGAGAGAGATATGAGAGATATGAGAGATATGAGAGATAGATATGAGAGATTGATAGAGAGATAGATGTGAGAAAGAGTGTGTGTGCATTTGTCCATGTGTGTCTGGGTTCGTGTCTGCATACAGGAGTGTGTGTGTGTGTCTGTGTATCTGTATATGGTCCATGTATGGTGTGAGTAGAGACAACAGGGCCAACAGAGGTCAGAGGTCACTAGGTCTGCCACCCTCCACTCTGTCTGGTAAGGGTTTCAGTCTACATGTCCTTGACGGTCTCACACACACCAGTGGTCACAAACACACCCCAGAGGGTGTCCTGCCAGCCCAGCCAGCCAATTCCTGCCCCAGACCTGCCATTGATCAGGGTCACAGGAGACCCCATTCATCCCCATCCCTTCCCCTTTAGAACCCCCTGCTGCTTCTCCCTAGAACCCCCTCTGTGGTCCATCCCAGCCCCCTCTCTCCCCAGTCCCCATCTCACCCTCCAGGACTAAGACTGTTTAGAAAGATTAGGTTAATATGAATATCCAGAAACAGAAAGGGACCCCCAGACTGTGAAAGCTATCAAAGGCATATTTGCATCTAATTCTCCGACCCCCGCCCTGCCCCCCAGCCAGTCGACCCCAGCCACCCCAGTCCAATTCCTAACCGTTACCCCAGAAGGGCAGTGTGTCCCCCAGACCAGACCAGCCCAGCCCAGACCAGGGATTATTTAGACTTAGTCATGATGAATAATGGATGAATA
>CM059812.1:12478118-12600618 GCA_030435695.1 Brachymystax lenok tsinlingensis
TCCATTCCCAATAAAGTGCACTACCTTTGTCCAGAGCCATGAGCCCTGGTGAAAAGTAACGCATTATAGGGAATAAATAGTGTTCCATTTGGGATGGAGCCATTGTCTCACACTGGAGTTGTCAGATGTTTCTGAAGGGAGTTCTGTGATCTGCTACACTTCACTCTTCTGGCTCTTTCTTCTCTCTGTGTGGCCATGGAGGGGGAGGAAGCCCCGACAGGGCCGACAGCCATGGATCCCGCTCTGCCTGCATGGCCACAGCCCCACACAGAAGCCACATGGTGGGGAAGATGTGGGGGAGAGAGTGGGGAGGGACAGGGGGAGGGAGAGGGGCAGTTGGAGGGGAAGTTGAGGTGGGGGGAGGGAAGAGTTTCTATACATTTTCTAGCGGTTTTCTCTATCCCTCTCTCTCTCTCTTGCTCTCTCTCCCTTTCTTTCTCTCTTTTTACCCCTCCCCTCTATCCCTTACACCCCCTTCCACATCTCCCTCACCCTCAGACAGACATGGCAAACCTCCTGGACGTTTCCTTTCTGCCGGCCTGCTCCAACAAAGGTGTTCAGTCATGTGAAACCTAATCTAGAACCCCCCAAAACCTGACCTCTAACCCCTTCCATCTTCACACAAGAAGAGAGGGAGAGGAGGAGGGCATGAAAGAGGGAGGCTTTTGGGAAAAGGTCACATTCCCCAAGACACTGTGTGCACACGTGTGTGTGTGAGCGCATGTGTTGATGTGTGTGTATGTGTGTTTGCGTTCCGTGTGCAAGTGTGATTGATTGGGTGTGTGCACTTATCAGTGCCTTCAGAAAGTATTCACACCCCTTGACCTTTTCCACATTTTGTTGTTACAGACCAAATTTAAAATGGTTTAAATTGAGATTGTTTTACCACTGGCCTACACACAATACCCCATAATGTCCAAGTGGAATTCTGTTTTCCGAAAAAGTCGACATTGAATGTCCCTTTGAGCATGATGAAGTTATTAATTACACTTTGTATGGATACAGGCATCCTTTCTAACTCAGTTGCTGGAGAGGAAGGAAACCGCTCAGGGATTTCACCATGAGGCCAATGGTAACTTTAAAACAGTTACAGAATTTAATGGCTCCACATTACTAACCTAATTGACAGTGTGAAAAGAAGGAAGCCTGTAAAGAATAAAGATATTCCAAAACATGCATCCTGTTTGCAAAAAGCACTAAAGTAATACTGCAAAAAAATTGGCAAAGCATTTCACTTTTTGTCCTGAATACAAAATGTTGTGTTTGGTGCAAATCTAATACAACTCATTACTGAATACCACTCTCCATATTTTCAAGCATAGTGGTGGCTGCATCATGTTATGGGTATTCTTGTTATCATTAAGAACGGGTGAGTTTTTCAGGATAAAAAGACAGAGAATGGAGCTAAGCACATGCAAAATCCTAGAGGAAAACCTGGTCCAGTCTGCTTTCCACCAGACACTGGGAGTTGAATTCACCTTTCAGCAGGACAATAACCTAAAATACAAGGCCAAATCTATACTATCAAATCTTACCAAGAAGATAGTGAACGTTCCTGAGTGGCCGAGTTACAGTTTTGACTTAAATCTACTTGAAAATTTATGAAAAGACCTGAAAATGATTGTCTAGCAATGATCAACAACCAGTTTGACAGAGCTTGAATATTTTTTAATAATAATGAGCAAATCCAGGTGTGAAAGGTCTAAAGAGTTACATAGAAAGACTCACAGTTGTAATCACTGACAAATGTGCTTCTACAAAGTATTGGCTCAGGGGTGTGAATACTTATGTAAATTTGATATTTCTGTATTTAATTTTTCTTTAAATTGCTAAAATGTCTAAAAACTGTTTTTTTTTGTGAAGATGGGTAAGAAAAAAATCTATTTAATCCATTTTGAATTCAAGCTGTAACACAAGAAAATGTGGAATAAGTCAAGGTTTATGAATACTTCCTGAAGTCACTGTATGTGCCTGCATATCCTCAAAGAAGTCTGCATTTATACTCTCCTGTGTGTGTGCCTGTGTGTGTGTGCCTGTGTGTGTGTGTGTGTTTGCGAGAGCACACCAAACACTCTCTCTCTTTCAGCCCGTGAGCGTTGTAGCCTCTAGACAAAACACTGACTTTGTTTTCTTGTTCCACCAGACTGCTGCTCTTGTTTGGGCAGAGCTCTCTTGGCCTCTCCACTCCTTCAACCTTACTGACAATCCTGACAACTATGTGAGGTTCTCTCTCTCTCTCTCTCTCTCTCTCTCTCTCTCTCTCTCTCTCTCTCTCTCTCTCTCTCTCTCTCTCTCTCTCTCTCTCTCTCTCTCTCTCTCTCTCTCTCTCTCTCTCTCTCTCTCTCTCTCTCTCTCTCTCTCTCTCTCTCTGTCAGCTGTCCAGTGTGATTAGGGCTTCTATATTGTTCCAAGAACCCACTCTTCTCTTCTTCTCCTCTCCCCCTCTTCACTTCTCTCCTCTTCAGTCTGCAGCTGAAATCAGTCTCTCTTCAGGCTACGAGACCACTACTAGGAGAGATTGAGAGATAGATAGATAAATAGATAGATAGACAGACAGGGAAGAGAGAAAAGAGGGAGAAAGAGAGGGACAGGGAGTGTGAAAACGATAGAGGGGACAGATCTTTGTTTGCCTTTTCAGGGCAATAATTAACTAATAAACTGTTGCATAATGAGCTAATAACACTTGCCTCACAACAGTGAATCTGTGTTTTGCCTGGAGGGAAGGTTGATAATGAAGTAACAGAAATAGCAGTTTTACAAATAAAAAAATTATCTGTTAAAATCCTAACCTTACGAAAGTTGACTGTTGTCTTTATTAGTTAAATGCTTTTTTTCTACAGGGGTGGAGAGGGGGTGAGAGAGAGAGAGAGCTATGCGGAAAGTATTTCTGCTATGCATGGATTATTTGGTGGCGGGATTTGTGGGGGCGTAGCATTGTTGCTCCACTGACATTGAACTTGGGATATGGGAGACAGGGGGAAATCCTTCCCCTACCCTCCCTAAGCAAACACACACACACAGACACACACACACACACACACACACACACACACACACACACACACACACACACACACACACACACACACACACAGACGCATGCACAGACACGCACCCACACACAGCACCTTCTTCCCCACCACCCACTACCCCCACCCACACATCCTTACAACTCTGCTTCATCTTAACTGTCAACACCTCGCCAAAGCAGGAACCTCTATCTGTGGACTTTAATCTGGCCCGGCTCGGCAAACAGCGCGGGCTAGGACCAGAAGAACGATTAGTCTGTCACGTCGGCCCTCCAGTCCTGGAAAAGAAAGAGGAGAGGAAATGATGGAGGGAGATAGGAGAGGAGGGAGTTAGGGAGCGAGGTCAAATAATGAATGTATACGAGACCTAAGAAGAGAGAGAGGGAGAGAGGGACTGAAATATAGAGGGAGGAGCGGGAGGGAGGGAGAAAGAGAGGGAGGGACTGAGATATAGAGGGAGGTGGAGGAAGGGAGGGAGGGAGGCGGTTGGAGATATAAAGCAGACACCCAGATGACCAGACAAGGCCAGAGACCAGAGATAAGGGAGCTGAACTTCCACCCCATCTGACAACGACAACTCAAGTTCAGCCGGGCAAACACACCTGGCAGATGCTATCGCATGCAGACACACAGACGCACACAGACACACACACTCACACACAGACACATGCATAACTATCTATGGGTGGTGATGATATTCCAAGACAATGAGAGGAGTCATAGTTGTGTACCAACTGCAAGTGTGTGTGTGTGTACGTACGCGTGCGTGGGTGTGCACGTTTGCATGTGTGAGTGTCATGCCAACCTAAATACATTAGGTATTAAAGTAAACAACCAACAATTCCAGAAATGTATGTAATACTTTTTATTTTTCATTTTTTCAAGACAAAACGGCTGAGTGTAGAGAGTAACACAGATAACCGTTGTTGACAATAGAGTGGCATCTCCAAAAGAACAAGAACTCAACAGAAGAGACTAGAATTCCCAGAAACTGAATGGTGTTGTCAATGACATTTGGTCGTTAAAAATAAATTAAAAAAAACATCAGATATTCAGCAAGAGAGAGAAAATGTATTGATTCCTAGCTGTGTGTGACTCTGTTTTGAACAAAGTTGTGTATAGTCATAATAAATAGGGAAGTCCACTGTCGGAGGCCAAGTTCAAGTTCAGTTTAGAATAGTCAGCGTTTAGAACAGACAGAAAGGCTGAAAACCCTCAACGCACCAACGTAGCATTGTCATGTACACAAAACATGTAGCCTACTTTACTTTACCAGCTCAAGCAGGCTTTTCTTTTCCCCAGCCAAATGATTTCTGTTTTCATTAAAAATGTTTTGCAAATGAGATTTACCACTTAAAAAAACCTAAAGCACCATGTATTGTTTAGCAATGAAATATAGATTTAAAATAAAACTGATAAATTGATTTCGGATTGATGTTCTTTGTAATCAGGAGGGAGAAAGAGATGACGACTTGAACAGTTCTTAATTCATTGATATGACTGGAATGTGGTCAGGAAAGGACAGTAAAAAGTTACACTACCAAGAACCCAACAATAGCTTGTATTACTGCATATAAAATGGCAGGAGAGGAAAAATAGATTAAAAAAATGAAAATTCAAAGATATATACAGCCACCTGTTTTACCGTGTTGTGGCGCATTCCGACGGGACTGCTTGAAAAAGCCATTACATGGCTTCTCTTACCCATAGAACGTTTTAATTTTTGTTCAAGCATACAAATGATTCACACTATAATAGTATTATCCTGCCAAATTAAGAAAATATATACGGTGGCAGCTTGTTGGGCGTTTTTTTCAACTACTGAAAAGAGTACATTGAAACCTTTTAAAGAGAACAAGCGAACAGTTAAAAATACAGGCTTCAACATAAATACTACAAGTGCCTACGCTAAGTGAACATTGATTTCAAATACCATTCTAAATACAGGAAAAAGTAGACCGTAAATGTGTATTTTAGCATAGGAACATGAGTGTGCATTTTCCTATGTTTTTTAAGTTCTCTCTATATATTCACATATAATCGTAAAATCTCTTGCCGATGAAAATGTTGTTTAACCTGAAGACCTGTGTATAGCAAAAAGGCAAAAAGATGAGAGTCATGTTCATTTCATATTCATAATATAGTGATAAAATCTTGAGCATAATCATCAAGATTTAACGAGAAACAAAAAATATAATCAAAACAAACTTAAATAAAGTCTCCTCTAAAGATATTGAAGTGTTACTTTAAAAACCTGAATTTATTTATTCATTTTTATAAAATTTGTAGTAGGAAAAGAAATCTTGCCCTATTTGAGCAGCAAGGTTTCTTTCTTTCTTTCTGAAGCAGGAGGGAGTATGGCGGTTCCTGCATTGATACTGTATTACCCAGATGCCCCAAAAACTTCTAGGCCCCCTGGGAAACAAAATGGCTGGCGACGGTTTCTCGTTTCACTCTTATCTGCATGAAGCAATGACACCACATCAATCAGTCTGCATTAGAGCAAAGTTTTCCCTTGAGTGTCCACCTGTAAACTGGGAAAATTGAACAGTGCACATATTTCATCCTGGAAAA
Organism: Brachymystax lenok tsinlingensis; assembly: GCA_030435695.1. Classification (NCBI taxonomy): domain Eukaryota; kingdom Metazoa; phylum Chordata; class Actinopteri; order Salmoniformes; family Salmonidae; genus Brachymystax; species Brachymystax lenok. The sequence goes on from CM059812.1 coordinate 12,483,722, forward strand.
AGTCCCAGTTCTTATTATTTTATACTCAACCGACTGTACCTCCGATTAGAGAGACAGATACAGGATCCAAGGCGGAGTGACAAGTGCTTTATCAACAACATTATGACAGGGGGGCGATGCAAGTCTGTAAAATAAAAACAACAGCGATGAGGTCTAACGTGTCAACTCAAAGAGCACAAAACGATGTGAAAGATTCAAATTATGTAAAAATAGAGGGGATGTGTTTAACTGAATTCACTTTTCAAAATTGTTCTTACATTATTTGTTGATCATTTCCAATATCAATTAGTTTAAGAGGCAACATTTCAGCTTCTAGGAAATCTGATATAATATGCGGGAAAAAAGCTTATAATGCATTTAAAAATTATGAATTGTGGCAAAACCTCGTCATTCCTTGACCCCCACCCCCTTTTCCAAATCCGCCTGGCATGTCAGAGCTAAGAAAAACAAGTCTTCAGGTGCCCAGCCGCCACAGCAACACACTGTCATGGCCGACTCACTGAAGATCCCAGCAACAAGGACAACAACATAGTTTTGTGCTACATACAAAAAACTGTAAAACCTTTCATTTCAAAACAAAACACTCTAACACATTAAGAGCTTAAGTTTACAGAATTATAACAACTCATTATTACATTTAGTACCTCTATGTAAGGTACCAAACAAAACACAAATAAAACCCTTTATATAAACACCACATAATCCCAGAATAGCATGTAGCTAGCATGCCAGTAAACAGAATGAGCATCTGAAGTATATTATACAATGAGTCAGGCAGATAAAATGATTTACCAGAAATATATATTTTTTGTTTCAACTGGTTCCTTGTGTTTCGCTGGGTCAATGAGGACGATGTCATATTGTACAGGTGCTTGATGCAAGAACCTGTTTTTTCCCGTTAAACACATGTCCGCTAGCTATCGTTTGTAGCTGAATCTCCGAGCTTATAGCAAAAAGGAGGATTAACTAATGCAGGTAAAATATTCCAAGGCACAATTTTTTTGCTTTTTCAAACGATAACTATTCATTTCAAATTGACCACCACTATATCTTCTAAAAGAAAATAGTATGTTGCTAAGTGGCTACCGTTTCCTAGGCAAACCCAATTGATATTTTTAACCCAGTATTGGACAGAAAATATTTTTAAAAGACCAGTCAAAATTTGACCCTGCTTTTTGTAGTTAAGGGTTAGACCATTCACACTGCCCACCATGTTTCCAACACCAAACTGTACAAGATATGTAAAACAGTATGTATATGCAGCATGGGGTTTTTCTTCCTTGTATCCTTTTCTTTTTTTTAAATCAAAAGTACCAACCAACAGCAACACAATTACAACCAACCAACCAATGAAGGACAATTTTCTCTAAGTAGCCAAAACACACCGAGCATGCCGTCCAGTTACAAAAGTACAAAACATGTAAATTATTGCACAATAGAAAGGCTCAAACGTTTTTGTGTCCGATGCAATAGTTTTGGCCAAAATATGGATCATGCATTCAGCTTTTTCAAAGGTACAGGGTTTTTGACTGGTGTCTAACCCCTGTCACTCTCCCCACCTTTTGCCATGATTCAGCGAATCAGGGAGCTGACCTGCCACCCCTACTCAGTCTTAATTTCCAGGGTTGTTGGCATGGGTTGATCGCTGTGCCACTTCTTCATGTGTTTCTCCAGAGTGCTGTACACACTGAAAGGCATGTGGCAGATTTCACATTTATAAACGTCCTTGCCCATCTGGCCGTGGGTCTTCATGTGGCGAGTGAGCTTGCTGCTCTGGGCGCAGGCGTAGCTGCACAGGTCGCACTTGTAGGGCCTCTCTCCCGTGTGGCTGCGCCGGTGCACTGTCAGGTTGCTGCAGTTCTTGAAGATCTTGCCGCAGTACTCGCATGTGTCGCTCCGCCGGCTGCCATCCTTGGAGCTGGGGCGCCCGCCGCTCCCTGACAGGTGGGGGTGCTGGCCCCACTCCCCGTCCGCTGTGGCCCGAGGCCCCGCAGCCACCGTCCAGCTCCTCGGGAGGCGTGGAGTAGCGCAGGCTGCCGTTCTCGGAGGAGTGCTCGGAGGATGTGGCGAAGGGCGATTGTCTGGTGGAGTACTCTCCAAAGCTGAGTAAGGGGTCCTTGAGTTGTCGGGAGGCGGCGTAGCCCGCCAGCCACTGGGAGTAGACGTTATCTGTGTTGGCGATGGTGGGCGTGGGAGGATCCAGGTCTTTCTCCACCTTGATGCGCTTGGTCAGGGTGCTGAGGGAGCCGGGACTCCCCATCAGGAGCTTCCTGGTCAGGGCCTCGTTAGAGAGAGGACCCAGGCCATTGGCCGTTGGGGTGGTGCCACAGACCTCGTCGGCCCGGTCCGACTCCAGGGCCAAGTCCTCTTCACAGGTGTCTCGGGGAGTGCTCCGTCGGTGGGGATGGGAGTGGGGGTGGAGGGCCTGGCTGTTCTGGTGGTGCCGGGCCCCTTCCAACAGCAGGCTGAAATGATAATCGTTCTTCTCACCTTCCTCAGTCTCCATCTCTTCCTCTGCCTCCTCTCCTTCTTCCTCCTCTTCCTCCTCCTCTTCTTCCTCGTCTCCCTCTTCCTCTTCATCTCCCTCTTCCTCCTCTTCTTCCTCTTCCTCCTCCTGACCATTCTCAAGCAGCCCGTTGTTCTCGCTCTTGAACTTGGCCACCACAGACTTGAGGGCGCTGGTAGCGCTGCCCACCAGGTCGCTGGTGCCTGGGTCGGGTGAGCTGGCGGTGGACAGGCCGTCATCCGACTTGGCATTGAGGGAGTTCTTCTGAGAGTGCGTCTTCATGTGGCGCTTCAGCTTGCTGGCCTGGGTGCAGGCGTGGTTGCACAGGTGGCATTTGTAGGGCTTCTCTCCTGTGTGGCTGCGCCGGTGCACGATCAGGTTGCTCTGGAACTTGAAGTTCTTCCCGCAGAACTCGCACGACTTGGCCTTGAGCGGCGTGGTAGGCTGGGCCGGGTTGGGGGTGGATCGGAAGCCGGACGAGGGCGACTGGGAGGTGGAGAGGGGAGGCGTGGTCGAGAAGGAGGGCTTAGAGCCCGGCTGGAAGGGCTGCAGCAGCCGTTGCATAGGGCTGGGCTGGTTGGGCGACAGGGGCGGGGAGGCTCCCTGTGGGGTTACCCGCCAGCTCCCGCAGTCTCCTTGAGAAGTCCATGGCGGGCGGTGGGTCCAGGACCACTGAGTTGAGCCGCATCACCCTGTCGAAGGCGCTTGGGTGATGGGTGGCCAGCGCCAGGTTCTCCGGGCTCAGGTGGTGCCTTGGAGGCGGACTAAACAGAGGAGGCGTCCGGGGGTAGCGCCCCTCGTGGGCGACAGAGGCGGCCCCTTCCCGGCCAGACCCGGACCCAGGGAATCTCAGCAGACTGAAGGGGCTCCCATCGGCCAGGTGCACACCGTGGAGGGGGGGCTGGGAGGTGCAGTCACCCCCCATACCGGGCGGGGCTGCTACCCTGGGGGTGAGGGGGCTGCCTGGCTCGCTCTCCAGATAGATGCGGAAGCCGTGGGTGTTCTGGGCGTGCTGGAGCAGGAACCAGGCACTGATGAATGGATGCTTGCAGGTCGTACACGTGTAACTACTGGGCTCATCCTTATCTGTGGATAAGAGAGAGAACGAAGAAGGGTTACTTTACTGAAAGAGAATGAGGACTGCTAGGATTGCTAGACTGTAACACTTCATATTTCAGTTCGACACCAAATATATCCATTGTATTTGACAAATAACTCAGCTTCAGTTTTTACTAGCTTAATTAATACACTGAGATTTAAACAGCCATTCAATTACACAGCCTGTCTAAAACAACACCAGCAACATGAGATCTCAATCAGTGTATACAATTTACACAGACGAGGAGGTAATTAGGAATATTTCAAACAATAATTGAATTTCAATGGCCCTTGCACGATGACCTGAGATTTGCCTGACAATGCGTTTGTAATCTCGTTAAACACACTCAACCATCCTCCATAGACGTGTTTAGAGAATTAGAGGGGCTAAAGTAGAACATGTATCTAATGCTGACAAATTTACATTTCACATTTTAGTAATTTAGCAGATGCTATTAGCCAGAGCGACTTACAGTCAGTGCATTCATCTTAAGATAGATAGGTGGGACAACCACAGCCATAGTAAGTACATGTTTCCTCAATGAAGTAGCTACCAGCAAAGTCAGAGCTAGTAAGGGGAAAAATGTTAATGAAATACTTTATATATATATACACACATATACATATATATATATATATATATATAAATATGTATTTTCATTTATTTAACACTTTTTTGGTTACTACATGATTCCATATGTGTTATTTCATAGTTTTGATGTCTTCACTATTATTCTACAATGTAGAAAATAGTAAAAATAAAGAAAACCCTTGAATGAGTAGGTGTGTCCAAACTTTTGACTGGTACTGTGTGTATATATATATATAGCACTGAATACAAAACAACAAGGTCAGATGTTAATAAAAACGGAGAGTTTCATCTCTAAAAGAAAACACACCATAAAGGAGAGAGCCAGAGAATGATTTGAAGGTGGTGCTATGAAAATGCATTTCATGCATTATTATTCTATTTGGGATAGTTTCATGGTTTACAGCTTTATTTGAAATCCTCTCAGGTGAATAGAAAAGAAGAATAGAGAAAGGAGAACTGAGATATGCAAAGTAAATAGCACATTCTCTACACCACTCCACAAATATGCCTCTTCTCTTTCATCTCTGCTTTCATTTCTTCTCTCCTTTAGTTTCTTATCCTTTTTTCTGTTTTGTTTTATGTGTCAGGCAGGCAGGCAGGCAGGCAGGCAGGCTAGGCTGACACTTAAGCAAAAACATGAATGCGCTGCCAGCTATAATGATTAGCCATTGCTAAGATGGCGGACGGGGCAGAAGCCCAGCCTTGCTGTACCCCACTGTGGATGTGGAGGCTAGGGGTGAGGAGGACACTGAGCAGCCTGAAGGAGGAGAAGAAGAATGGGGTGAGGAGGACACTGAGCAGCCTGAAGGAGGAGAAGAAGAATGAGGCCTGAAGGAGGAGAAGAAGAATGGGGTGAGGAGGACACTGAGCAGCCTGAAGGAGGAGAAGAAGAATGGGGTGAGGAGGACACTGAGCAGCCTGAAGGAGGAGAAGAAGAATGCGGTGAAAAACAGATTCTCACGTGTCTGCCTCCCTGCCACCATGGCCCTCTCATGACAATTCCACTTCAAGAGTCACTCTTTGATATGTACGGCCCTTGTCAATGATATAGCTATACCCACTGATCCATTCATCCCTCAGCTTTATAGCAAACCGAGTGGGGCTGCTGTTTTGTTGCTTTTCAAATCAAGGGGTATAGCTTTAAAGACCAGCAAGCGACAGAGAAATGTGCACTCAATCAAAGGCAGCTCCACAGAACCTTTTTTTTCACTGAAAAGAGATCTGGGGCCTGGCAAATTATGGATCATTACAATCGGCAAAAATTACAGTTAATTGCTGCCACCTGCAAGGGGCTCTGACCTCCTATGGATTTTTTCCATCATAAAAAGGCAATTTGCCCACGTTCTGCCTTTCCACATATATGCACATGTAAAAATGCACTGTGTTTTTGGGGGTCATTATATTGGCTGAAGTACTGCCGGTATAGCAGCCTATACATCTTATGGATTTCAAACATGTTTTTTTACTGAATGAAACCAAAGACCCATATTACTCTTAAAACGTTCATTTCCAACCACGCTTTGTTGTCGAGTTCTGCTTGGATTCTACGGTGATCTGCAACCCTGCCCTGACAACTCCCTATGTGGGGAAACTGATAGAAATGTTGCTGTTATTGAAAAAGGACGAGGCAGGAAGAGAACGGCTCATGTGGCGTATACACCTTCTCTTCCTCTGAGACCTACACCTGTCTATCTGTCGGAGGAGGAGGAGGAGGATCGAGGCACAAGCGTGGGGTAGCGTGGCGTGAAGGTGCCATTCGTAATGGCTGCCTGAGACGACAGTCGTGAAGGACAGCGGAGCGCCACAACACGGCCGGCCCCCAAATAATTTGCCTATACGTCAAAAACATCCATCTCTCGCTGTGCAATCATCTGATCCAGATGACGTTTGAAACCTCCGTGCTCACGAGACGACAACACAGAACAGTGTGGATAATTGATGCCCTCGTCATATTGATTGGCAGCGAGCCAGACCAATGTGACGTACCCATTCCCACCCGCCTGTCCGGCAGACACACAACAACAAAAAGAAGATATCTAAATCGGCCTTGACTAGACAATGGAACTTCTCAAATGGCACTCTATTCCCTATATAGTTTTGACCAGGGCCCATAGGTGGCCATTTGGGACGCAGCCTATCCCTCTCTAATGATCCCGGCTTAAAGGGAAGGACAGGGTGTGAGGAAGCAGAGAACACGTCCTGACAGGGCATTTGATGGCCTTGAAGATTATAAAAAGGAAAGGAATATGTGAGCTTGGGGGAATGATCTTATAAAATCGTCTCTGGTCTTCTCTAGTCCTCCAATGGAAAGAAAAAGAAGAGAACCCTTTCAGAGAGTGGTCTCTAGATTCTAGAAGCTCTAAAGCTAAAACTAAGTCGAGGTCCCTTTGAAATAGGACCAGGAGAGGACGGACTGAGCTGAAACCAAGGCTGGAGGGAAGAGAGAGAGAGAGAGAGAGAGAGAGAGAGAGAGAGAGAGAGAGAGAGAGAGAGAGAGAGAGAGAGAGATTTCCTTGTATGCCTCCACTTTGAGAGTGATCGCATAGGGGCAATTGATTTCAACTAAACTAGAAGTGTCTAGAAGAGAGAGAGAGAGAATAGAAGAGAGAGAGAGAGAGAATAGAAGAGAGAGAATAGAAGAGAGAGAGAAAAAGGAAAAACAGAAAAGGAGGATAACAAGCCTACCAAGGACATTGCAGCCCGTTGCAACACAAAGCAGAAGAGGGCTATGTCTTTCGCTGTAAAATGCACTGCTATTACCAGAGAATATGATCCGCGGCCATGCAAAGAGCACAAGGCCGAATGACGAAAGGGCAAATGGGCAAGGACGTGTTAAACAGCAAGATATTGCCCATACGGCCCATTCGGCAGGATCACATGAATTCCACTACTGTCTCAGCCAGTCAGACAGAAGGAGACTAGGCTGGGCTAGACAAAGCAATAGTGATGGGATGATTATAAACAGTCTAGTCTAGGGAGGTGCTTCAGCCTGCAGCCACTTTGTACACGCAGATCCAGACCCTCTCATTGTTCCCCTGCTGCAATATGCACCTCCACACCCCTACTCCCAACCCTCACCCCCCTACACTAGTGTCAGTCCGAGCCAGACCCCCTCCACCCCAACTGAGCCCCTACCACTCAAACACAGCGACACACAAACAACAGCCCGTTGGCTACAATCAACAATGACCTTGAACCCTGAGGTAGCAAGTTCACAACGCCACGGTAACAACTGTCCGTCCCCAAGCCAACGTTCTACTGTTCCCGCAAGGAACTTGACTTTTCCACCATGTTGATTTGTGCTTGACCAACCTCTGCTAAGGATCTCCCTCCTCCTCCCCACCTTCCTCCTCTTCCTCCTCCTCCTCTCCCTCCTCCTCCTCCCCACCTTCCTCCTCTCCCTCCTCCTCCTCTCCCTCCTCCTGCCCACCTTCCTCCTCTCCCTCCTCCTGCCCACCTTCCTCCTCTCCCTCCTCCTCCTCTCCCTCCTCCTCCTCTCCCTCCTCCTCCCCACCTTCCTCCTCTCCCTCCTCCCCACCCTCCTCCTCTCCCTCCTCCTCCCCAACTGGCTCTCACAGATATTGGTCATTGAGGTAACGGAGGAATGTTGTTATAGGATTAGCAAAGCATTGGAGAAGGAGAGAGAGAGAGCCAGGAGGACACTGTATGTCAGGTCAGCCATGTTGGACTTCCACCTGAAAAGTGATCATAGTAACAACGGTCCCTTACGGGTGTCGGTAGGAGTGATCGGGGAGGATCTGGAGACCCTTTCAGAGTGTTGTGATAGAAAGTGTTCATGTGACTGCTAGTCTGTTCATATCATTCGTGGATTCATGGACAGAGACTGGTGATGGAGGAGGGTGGTGAGGTCCAGTCTGCCATTAGCCATCCCGTGTGTGTGTTTCTGCCCTCTCTCCATCAGTATTCACCCCAACGCCGTGGGTCCCAGCTGGTCGCGGCCCTGCTCGCTCTCTCTCTCACACACACACACACTCTCCCAAACACACTCACACACTGTTGTCTTTGTCCCAGGCCAGACTACTTTGTGGCGCGCTGAGCCACTGGCCACCAACAAAGAGGCTGTTTGACCAACACTCGTTCTGAAACAAAGCCCGACGCAGGAAATGCGGCTTACCAACAAGAAAACACCATGAGGGAGAAGAGAGAAAGGGAGAGCTATCCGTGTTCTAACAAACAGTCTGTCCGGGGATTCCAGGTTTGAAAACAGACATTAGTGTGTCAACAGCAAGGTCCAGTCAGGCTACTAACCCACTGACTACACACATCAAACGGAAAGAAAAGAAGAGAGTCTGAGAGAGAGAGAGAGAGAGAGAAAAAAAAGAGTGAGAGAGAGAGCGAGCGTGCAGAAAAAGACAGACTAGACACATCACAAGGAAAGAAAAGAGTCAGAGAGAGAGAGACCGAGACAGAGAGAAAGAAAACTTGGCTGGCATGAAGGGAGATTTGCTGTGAGATAACTGACTGCGTGAAGCATGGTGGTCTTTGGTTCGGGCACTAGCTCTGTCTAGCTGTGTACTGTGCCAGTAAGTAATGTGTTCTGTGTTGGTTAGACTCTCAAATCAGACTTTCATACTTAGTACCTTTCCACAGTCATGAAAGATGACAGGAGCAGCCAGGACCGGGGCGGTGTTTCTCTGATCCACTAGAACCATTACAGACAGATGACAGGAGCAGCCAGGACCGGGGCGGTGTTTCTCTGATCCACTAGAACCATTACAGACAGATGACAGGAGCAGCCAGGACCGGGGCGGTGTTTCTCTGATCCACTAGAACCATTACAGACAGATGACAGGAGCAGCCAGGACCGGGGCGGTGTTTCTCTGATCCACTAGAACCATTACAGACAGATGACAGGAGCAGCCAGGACCGGGGCGGTGTTTCTCTGATCCACTAGAACCATTACAGACAGATGACAGGAGCAGCCAGGACCGGGGCGGTGTTTCTCTGACCCACCAGAACAATTACAGACAGATGACAGGAGCAGCCAGGACCGGGACAGTGTTTCTCTGACCCACTAGAACCATTACAGACAGATGACAGGAGCAGCCAGGACCGGGGCGGTGTTTCTCTGACCCACCAGAACAATTACAGACAGATGACAGGAGCAGCCAGGACCGGGACTGCGTTTCTCTGACCCACCAGAACAATTACAGACCGATGATAGGAGCAGCCAGGACCGGGACTGCGTTTCTCTGACCCACCAGAACAATTACAGACAGATGACAGGAGCAGCCAGGACCGGGACTGCGTTTCTCTGACCCACTAGAACCATTACAGACAGATGATAGGAGCAGCCAGGACCAGGACTGCGTTTCTCTGACCCACTAGAACCATTACAGACAGATGACAGGAGCAGCCAGGACCGGGACGGTGTTTCTCTGACCCACTAGAACCATTACAGACAAATGACAGGAGCAGCCAGGACCGGGACGGCGTTTCTCTGACCCACTAGAACCATTAGAGACAGATGACAGGAGCAGCCAGGACCGGGACTGCGTTTCTCTGACCCACCAGAACAATTACAGACAGATGACAGGAGCAGCCAGGACCGGGACTGCGTTTCTCTGACCCACTAGAACCATTAGAGACAGATGACAGGAGCAGCCAGGACCGGTACTGCGTATCTCTGACCCACTAGAACCATTAGAGACAGATGGCTACAGAGGACAAATTCACTGTATGCACACACTGCACAATAGACAGAGCAGAGAGGGAGAGATAAAAAGTGTGTCTGTCTGAGTGTGTGTGCTTGTGTGTTCTTCTAAGAGTCTCAGTGTGTGTGAATTTCATTCATTTATGAGTGTGTGTGTGGGTGTGTGTGTGTGTGTGTCTGTCCGCTGTCCGTTTCCTTTCCCTACCCCTGGACCTCTCCATCTCCAGTCGGTTGAACTCTGTTTGAACTGACCAGAAAGGACATCCATCTACATGACCCCTGTCTCTCCCTAGCCCAGTCTGAGTGCTCCTTGCTGGGGCATCTCTCGGTCCGACGGTCCCTGTAATGGGTATGGTCTGTATGTTCTCCCGTGTAGATCATTATATGCTATCTGCTGCTTACTGAGAGCTGTGTGGTGTGTGTGTGCGTGTGTGTGTGTGTGTGTGTGTGTGTGTGTGTGTGTGTGTGTGTGTAGTCATAAGAAAGACATAATGGTACAGTAAATAGACCTCAGTTAACGAGCCAATCAATTACATAACATAAACATTTGCATTAGACATGGTCTATTATGGACGATGATAATGTCCTCAACATTGTCATTGTTAAAAACGGTGTCCTTAAAGTCAAACAGAGTGGATGGACGACATAAATGAAAGGTGATATCAGGGAAACCCCAAACTGCCATGTGTCGGTTTCAATACACTATTCTACAGGTACTGTAGACGAGAAGACTTAATCAAGACGGGATATTTTTGGACGACATCCCAGGCGGGCTAGGCTACGTATCTTAGAGAGAGAGAGCAGAGACTAACAACGCTGAAAGACTCGACATTAGAGACTAGAGTGTACATATCGATTGCTCACTGGAAACACACAGGCACACGCAGCTTTGCTGATATCAATGAGGGTATAGCTGTAAATAGATGTTTCCCTCCATTTAGATGTGTATTTCTTTCTAAGAGGGGGCCCCTTTGAGCACCTCATGCGGTAGGACAGCAATCCCTGTAGCAACCTTTCACTAGAGGGCCCAGACAGGGTTGAGAGAAGGAGAGAAGAAGAGGAGGAGAAGAGGAGGAGAGGAGAGGGTGTTTAGAATAGGGGGTAGTGGGGGTTAGGGCTAGCGGGCATCTACAGGCAGGGACCTGCAGACTGGCGGGGCCCCAAGAAGCTGGAAGGCTGGGAGGATACACAACACACACACACACATACACACAACTTCCTCCGCTCCCACTGTGTGTGAGAGGATCCCTCCAGGCTGAGCAAACACTTCTGTCTGTCTGGGTCCGGTGTCTCACTCAATTCAATTCAAAGGGCTTTATTGGCATGGGAAACAATATGTTTACATTGCCAAAGCAAATTAAATAGATCAGAAACAAAAGTGAAATGAACAATCAGAAATGAACAGTAAACATCACACTTACAAAAGTTTCAAAGGAATAGAGACATTTCATATTATTGTCTATATGCAGTGTTGTAACGATGTGCAATTGGTTAAAGTACACAAGGGAAAATAAATTAACATAAATATGGGTTGTATTTACAACTGGTTGCCCTTTTCTTGTGGCAACAGGTTACACATCTGTGATGGCACACTGTGGTATTTCACCCAGTAGATATGGGAGTTTATCAAAATTGGATTTGTTTTCGAATTGTTTGTGGGCCTGTGTAATTGGAGGGAAGTACGTGTCTCTAATATGGTCATACATTTGTTGGCAGGAGGTTAGGATCTCTCTCTCTCTCTCTCTCTCTCTCTCTCTCTCTCTCTCTCTCTCTCTCTCTCTCTCTCTCTCTCTCTCTCTCCTCTCTCTCTCTCTCTCTCTCTCTCTCTCTCTCTCTCTCTCTCTCTCTCTCTCTCTCTCTCTCTCTCTCTCTCTCTCTTCTCTCTCTCTCTCTCTCTCTCTCTCTCTCTCTCTCTCTCTCTCTCTCTCTCTCTCTCTCTCTCTCTCTCTCTCTCTCTCTCTCTCTCTGTCTCTCTCTCTCTCTCTCTCTCTCTCTCTCTCTCTCTCTCTCTCTCTCTCTCTCTCTCTCTCTCTCTACACCCTCCTTTCATCTCTCTCTCTCTCTCTCTCTCTCACACTCTCTCCCTCTTTCTCTCACTCCCTCTCTCTCTCGGTACCCCTCCACTCTTACTTTCTCTCTCTCTCTCTCTCTGTCTCTCTCTCTCTCTCTCTCTCTCTCTCTCTCTCTCTCTCCCTCTCCATCTCCTCTTGCTCTGTTTTCCCTCTGAAGCCCTCTACTCTTGGCCTCACCCCACCCTGCCCTCCCAGCAAGCTACTCTCCACTCCCGGTAAAGCCTGACTCTAAATCCTTCCATCAGGGTTAGGGAGGAGTAGAGGACTATACAGGTGTTTTCCATTTTCCACCCCCTCTCCATGCCCTCTGATCTAATTCACTTCACTGGAAAAAATATTCCAAGAAGAAGACATAAGGCCATACAGGCCTAACCGAATGGACTGGGTCGTTCACAGGACGGAGGGAGAGAGAGAGAGAGAGAGAGAGAGAGAGAGAGAGAGAGAGAGAGAGAGAGAGAGAGAGAGAGAGAGAGAGAGAGAGAGAGAGATTCCAGATGTGTTTCCTTCTCCCTCTGACCAACGTCCCCATCGGACAAGGCAGGTGTCCATCGGACAAGGTAAGAAGCCATTACTCGCCAAGTCCGCTCTCATTCCAACAAGGATCTGGACGAAAGAGAAAGTGGCTATCAGAACAATCTGACCTTTCTAAATGGGGAAAACCTCAATGGCTTTTCTACACTGGCCCAACATTTAGCCATGACCAAACAAAGGTTGCTTCAGACACCATGTTACTGTATGTTTCTCTCTGGGGACGTCGAGGCGCGAGACAACCAGTGGTTTGGAAAGGTCATGTGAGCCGCTGCCAATCAGAGGAGCCTGTTCGAGCATATGACGCCCCAAGGCATTGTGGGGGAATGGGGTCGAATGAAAGAAAATGGGACAGAAGACAACGAGACCAGTGTGTTGGAGGAGTCGCCCGCAGCGTCCTTAAACACGCTACCCATCTGCTGTGTTCAGACTGCGGTTACACGGTGGTCACAGTGCGGTCAGCTGGTTAAATAGTTCAAGGCCTATCGTCGTCAATAGATGGACTCTGCTGCTGCTCTGGGGTTAAGGTTGGTCCAAGGTCAAACTCAACCGGGACAACTCTTAGTGAAGTAAAGCAGAGAGGAGAAAGGTGAGTGTTCGTGTATAACGCAGGAACATTAGTACGTATTTCATTGGGTGTAGTAAAGAGTTAGATTTTTTCCTCTAATAGGGTTTAAATCAAGCTGCCTTGAATCACACGGCATACCGGAAATCTGTTCAGAGTAACACCGCACACGAAGACAACGTCAAATCTCAAGCAGTGCGTATGTAGAGAAAGCAAGGGCAGCATACTGAGGCCACACGATGTCCCACTCCCATCCAACACGCCTGCTGCCGTTTATTCATCACTTATTCATAAAGGCCTTGGGAAACGGCGCAAGAACCCAAAACAAGTTCCAAACGGTATTAAAATTGCAAAATCGCCTCCTGTTCAACAAGCCACAACAACCCCTCCCTCCCAAAAAAAAAAAGAAGCCATTGACAATAGCAGGAAGAGACACACAGCGCACTTTCGGGAAGTGGTCAAGTTCACCGTTCAAACTGCACGTGTCCTTCTCCGCGCTTTCCTTCGCACTCCATTTGAAAGCGCACTTACTGTGAAGAGGAGTGCTGGAAAAGAGGGATGACAAGGAGGGGTGCATGGGAAGCAGTAAACGCCATACATGTAACATTTACCATCAATAACAGTCTGTAAGACGGATGGGCCATGCGCTTGGCGAAGGCAGCCCACGCTCCCCACTATTCTTCATCCCAGGGCCTCGCCGTACCAGATTCCATGCAGTCTCTCTCTTAATTAGACACATGTGGTCTAAGACTCTAATCAATGCCATGCCACGGTACTGTGTAGACTAGAGCAGAGCAGGGATCAGGTCCCCTCCTCTTATTCATTATGACGGAAAAGTCCAACCTGATCCTAGATCAGAACTGTTATTCGGAGACGCTTTATTGAATACAGGCCCCGGGCAGAGCCAGGGAGGAGAAAGGGCGGGCGCTAGGACCCTTGGAGTTGAAATGGCCCACCGCCTGCCACCACCTCTCTCATTTCTACCGCAGCCTGGCCTGAAGTGGGTCTGCTTTGTATAAGCAGATGTATTTGATAAGACGCTATTTTGTGATGGGCGCTAAGAGTCACAGGCAGCACTGCATTTTGAATGCTCAAATTCACTAAACATGTTGGTATTCACCTCGGGTTGTAGCATGTTTTCAGCTAAATACATTGAATGCGATGCTACCAAGCTTTGTCGAGCTACGTGGAATCTAGCCAGGCTGTTCCCAGAGCGTCTCTTCTCCTCATTCCTCATGCATAGGCATACTATAACACTAACACCAATGAGTTAATAATAATTACATAGGTAGCCCCACCAGCCTGGAAGTTGGTTCCCTGTAGCCAGCTGGAGCCTATAAATGGTGATTTTAACAAGGCAAAGGCCTAAGATCTCAAACCGTGCTGGAATGTTACCTGTGAACCCTTGCCAACAATCTGTCCCAAGGCCCTATAGACAACCACATAGCAAAGAAGTGTATAGCAGTATAGCAGCCCAGAACTAAGGGAGGGCAGAGGGGACGAGAGGAGGAGCTGAGAGAGAGGGCAGAGAGAGAGGGCAGAGAGAGAGGGCAGAGAGAGAGGGCCGAGAGAGGGCCGAGAGAGGGCCGAGAGAGAGGGCAGAGAGAGAGGGCAGAGGAGAGGGCCGAGAGAGGGCCGAGAGAGAGGGCCGAGGGAGAGGGCCGAGAGAGAGGGCCGAGAGAGAGGGCAGAGGGAGAGGGCAGAGGGAGAGGGCAGAGGGAGAGGGCCGAGAGAGAGGGCCGAGAGAGAGGGCCGAGAGAGAGAGAAATGTCAAATATGACATTTGAAATGTCTTTATTCTTTTGGAACTTTTGTGAGTGAAGTGTTTATTGTTTATTGTTTATTTATTGTTAACATATGTTTCCCATGCCAATAAAGCCCTTAAATGGAATTGAACTGAGAGAAAGGCTGCCTAGCCTAGTGACTCTGACTCAGGCATTCAACGGTCAACAGTTAAATCCAAAACAGACAAAGAATTCCTTATCTTTTTCCTTAAATGCCATCTCACACATTTTCTGTCTAAACATTCCCCCCGTTCGGTGAGGGGAGGGAGGGTTTGAAGGCGGGAGAGAGAGGGAGAGCAGGAGTTCTAGAAGAGAGGCTATGTTCCTTTAGTGACAGCTGGATTTATACACAGGCAGCTGCAACGAGCAGGATACCCATACAGCACTGTCCAGCCATACTCTTTAACACACACACGGACAGGAGTGCACTGACACACACACACACGCACACGCACACCAGAATTGTGTCAGACACACACACACACACACACACACAGGACCCACAAACTCACTGACAGACATTCCACACAGGCACTGGGCAAGACGGCACACATACGTGGCCACGCCGCGGGGCCAGAGTTGGATCAAAACATAACTTTGAAAGATGTCCAATGACTTCTGAGTTATAGATACATTTTCAGCGAGTGAGCAGAGCAAGTATCGGCTTGAATTTTCTCTCCCCTTTTGCCAATGCCCACAGCGTGAGGACATTGGGATGTGCAGTGGTAAACGAGAGTACGGCTGACTGCCAACGTTGTCTTAAACAGAGAAGAACAGCTAGGGAGAAGATTTATGTGGCAGATGTTTGTGCCCTAGCTGTTTCTAGCAGACAATAAAACGTAATTGACAGAGAGAGTGAGAGAGCGCCGTTTTTAAACAGTGGAGAGTGGAGCCTCACAATGGAACATTGAAGCAATTGCTTTGGCTGCACATGTCAAAGTGTGGTACCACATGAGATGTAGAAATTGTAATTAACAGTAGAAAAATGATACACGTGCACAGTGAAGCTTAACGTGTACATCTACAGACAACCAGTACCAGTGCAAATGTACAGCATACTCTTAGTAAAAAAGGTGCTATCCAGAATCTAAAAGGGTTATACGGCTGTCCCCATAAGAGGACCTTTTGAAGAACCCTTTTTGGTTCCAGGTAGAACACTTTTGGGTTCCATGTAGAACCCTTTCCCCAGAGGGTTCTACATGGAAACTGAAAGTTCTACATAGAACCAAAATGGGTTCTACCTGGAACCAAAAAGGCTTATCCTATGGGGACAGCTGAATACCCCTTTTGGGAACTCTGTTTTTTAAAAGTGTACCCGTTTCAGAGGGCCTGCGTCATACTAGGGGAAACTACCAGCACTCATTCCACACGAGTCAAGTCACACACACTTTGACACACACACACACTCCGACACCCCTCTGGTGTCACCCCTAACGGCTACAGCTCTGGCACGCTATGGGGCTACACTCATCCCCCATGCGCCCCCGTTAACGGCGGCCAGTCATGTTCCCACGGCGACGAGGGGGGAATTGACGGCTTCTCAGAGACACCGGGTCTCCAGGTCAACGACCTCGACTGCCGTGCCGCGTTGTGTTGCGTTCTGGGAAGATGAACTAAACATACTCAGAAGTCGAACTGTAACTTGGCTCTGGTTTATGCTGGGTCAAGATGTATACCCTATACTGGTCTCTAAGCCTGATATGATGCGCAGGAAAAATACTGGGGGAAAATGAGAGATGAGAATCTTGCTCAGCAACTTGTTCAGAAACAGGGCGACGGGCGTAATCATTTCTGATGGACACCTTTACAGAAAGAGATAGTAGATAAGGATGAAAAAATATAATGAGTTTGCTTTGAAAGAAAGTCAAGACTATACAATTTATAATGATTGTTGTATGGCAAAAGTCCCACACTTTTACAACAATTCAAGGACATACAAATATGAAGGGAGGTAGTGGGGAATAGGGGATAGTACATACTACTTTTGAGAGAGGGCAGAGGGAGAAAAATGAAAAACAAAAGAGTGTTGTTGGACAGAAAGACAGACAGACAGCGTTAGCCACAACAGACAACCAGAGAGCCCATCCTTGAGGGGTGCTAGATTACATTAGCGCCAGCTGCTTCCTTTGTGTGGTTTTACGGTTAGGGCCCGAAAAGCTGCTAAAATTTCACTTAATATGCTCCAGAAACCCAAGTGTCAGCCACTCAAACGGGGGCTAAAAGCACCACTCTCAGATAACTAAAGGGAAAATACGCTAATAATAGCTGCCCACGGCCTCTCAGGCAGCCCATAGGCAAAGCCGCGACGGGCATCCATTTTGTGTATCCAAAGTAGGTGGCGTTTTGGTGCATAGGAAACTGGCTGCCCCTGTGTGCGACTGGCTAGTGGTAGAGCCCTAATGGTGGTGGTGGTCAGAGCCACCAGAGAACCAGACAGCTTCCCCACCTCTCCCCCTGGTCTGTTCATCCTCTAGTGATTAGCCTATGCTAATACCCTGACTGACCCGCACTTTCTTTTAAGCCACTGGCGGGGCCGCTACCCAACAACAGCTGTGGGCACTTTGGCTTTAAATTAGAGAGATATGGTGGGGGGGTGTTAGGTTGTATGAAAACCAACAATGTAATCCTTGTAAAACTGAACAAAATCCCAGAAAACATGCTATACACAAATGTGTGTGTCTGTGTGTGTGCATGTGTGTGCGTGCGTTTGGCATGTGTGTGTGTGAGACAGATAGAGAGGAAGAGAGGGCCCCTCTGCGCCGACCCTCAAATAATGACATGACAGGATCCAGGCAGGGACGACGGAGTATAGGGGGAGGAGGATACGGTGTGAGGGATAGGGAGGATGGGGGGGGCACCATCCATCAGAGATTTTCACTTCCAAAACGTTTGCATGGAAAACATAAATCCTACCACACAGTGGGACCTTGGCTGGAGCTGCGCTGATGAGGGGAGAGGGGGTCTGGTATCTCTCGCACACAGCTCTCGCCTTAACATCGTCCTCTACACTACAGATACTGAAATCTCACCGGACTGACTGAAGAGACTGACTGACAGATTTTTCTATCTAAATATAATTGAAGCTTTGTAAAGAATAGTGTACTGTTAAAGAAGAGAGAGAGACAGAGAGAGCGAGAGAGAGAGAGAGAGACAGCGAGAGAGAGACAGAGAGAGACAGAGAGAGAGAGAGAGAGAGAGAGAGAGAGAGAGAGAGAGAGAGAGAGAGAGAGAGAGAGAGAGAGAGAGAGAAAGAAAGAGAAGAAGAGGGTTGTGCTTGCCTCCCAGTTTACTGCACCTTGGCCTAAAATTCCAAGGAGTTCGATGTGTTGACTTAAGCTCCTACACTACTTGTTGGAACAGGAGTCGAGAATGAGAGGGAGAGGGAGAGAGAGGGAGGGAGGGAGCGAGAGGGAGCGAGCGAGAGAAATTGGAAGGAGAGACACGCTAAAGCAAATTAACCTTTTAAATTCGACAGTGTAGCCCCCCTGGACTCCAAGGTTGGATCCAGAGTGGCAACAGATGATGAGAGAGAAATCACTGGCCTTATTACCAACCAGCAGTCTGTCCCTCCAGCGTTGCACATCGCACTAGTGTGAACGTCTGGGGAAGGACGAGGCATGTACAGCATGAACAACGCTGCCCAGCACAGCACAGCGGCACAGACCAGCCAGTTGCTCATAGAAAAGTCCATGTATCAAAGCAGAAAAACATTTCTCTGGCACTTTGAACCTGTAGGCAAAGGGCTGTAATAAAAGGTGTTTGGCTGACTTATCCCCATGGCTGATAACACAATGCTGCCTAGCTGGTCAAGAGGACAGGTGATTTGTTGCAACAAAAGAGCCAAGAACCGGATCAACAGGAATGAGAGGGAAAGAATAGCCAAAACCGCTACAGAGAGAGAGTCCTATGGTCACCTTGGACTCAGAGCCAAACTTCAGAGGCTTCCTGTCTGCGATGGTGTCTATGTTTACATCTGGGCTACAAGGCAAACAAACATTAAGGTCAAGGAAACATGGGAGTCTGTCCAGACCATAGCACCTCTGACAGGTCTGAAAGGCCTGTTCTAAAACCTGTCTACCAGATATGAAAGGGCTGCATGGCAGCTTAAACTGCACTGAGACACAGGCCTTTTAAGATGATTTAGAGGGGAAAGTGTAGGTGTGATTTGGGGTTGGCAATTTCTTTTACTTGACCTTCATTTTCTATCGGTTTGAAGTACATATTAATCCAGTTACATTGTAATAAACTTCTCTAGGTAGGTATAGTCCATTTTCACAGAAATCACACTAAATCAAACCACATTTAACTAAATCAAACTCCAGTGAAGTCCAGCTACAGTCATAACACAATCCTGACATCACAATCACATCACGGCCTGGTTGCTACGGTGACCCCATTAACAAGTAGGTTACCATGGGGACATCTTAGCCCTGAGATAAACAACAATACCACGTCTGAAAACATCCAGACCTCATCTCCCCCTCCCCCATTCTCTCATGCATAATGCATTATAATGTATCCAGTACAAGGATGTGGGAACATGGCAGTTCCACAGAGTCTTCTGCCTTTCTCAGTCGGATGTCACGCGAATGGGTCCATGAACCTACGAACTCTCACTCCATCTCTCGCCCTCTCTCTCACCCGCTCTCTACACTCTTAGAAAAAAGGTGCTATCTAGAACCTAAAAGGGTTCTTCAGCTGTCCCCATAGGATAACCCTTTGAAGAACCCTTTTTGGTTTCAGGTAGGGTTCTCTTATGGGGACAGCCAAAGAAGCCTTTTATCTAAGAGTATCTCTCTCTCTCTCTCTCTCTCTCTCTCTCTCTCTCTCTCTCTCTCTCTCTCTCTCTCTCTCTCTCTCTCTCTCTCTCTCTCTCTCTCTCTCTCTCTCTCTCTCTCTCTCTCTCTCTCTCTCTCTCTCTCTCTCTCTCTCTCTCTCTCTCTCTCTCTCTCTCTCTCTCTCTCTCTCTCTCTCTCTCTCTCTCTCTCTCTCTCTCTCTCTCTCTCTCTCTCTCTCTCTCTCTCTCTCTCTCCCTCTCTCTCCCCACCAGACACATGGCCGGAGAGAGCAGACAGCCATCTGGGAGTGGTGGCCGGCTTTGTCTGGGTCCATCAAGGACCCCCACCCCTCCACACACACCCCAAAACACCCCTCACCCACTCACCATTACTATCCCCAAACGTGAGAGTCGCTTCTCATACAATCTGCACATATACATATGCAAATGTGTGTGAGTGTGTTTTTGTGTGTGTGTGTGTGTGGGGTCGCTAAGAGCAGCCGTCATCACACACAGAGAGCGAAGAGACATATTCATCTGATATCTTCACACTAACACCCGATGCATGCGCCGCTCAAGAAAATAAAGAAGTATGAAAGAAGAGAGAAAGAGAGCTCATGTTTAAAGAAGAGGGGAAGACAAGAAGAAACTGCCCATATACAAAGAGAGTAATGGTCGGAGATTTGTGAAATACATGCACATTTTATGGTACACACACACACACATATACAGCACCAGTCAAACGTTTGGACATACCTACTTTTTCAAGGGTTTTCTTTATTTTTTATATTTTATATTGTAGAATAATAGTGAAGACATCAGACATATGAACTATTTCATTGTCTTAAGGCAAAGCTGTCATCAAGGGTGGCTACTTTGAAGAATCTCAAATATAAAATATATTTGGATTTGTTTAACACTTTTTTGGTTACTACACAATTCCATGTGTGTTATTTCATAGTTTTGATGGCTTCACTACTTTTCTACAATGTAGAAAAAAGTACAAATAAAGAAAAACCCTTGAATGAGTAGGTGTGTCCAAACTTTTGACTCGTACTCTATATCCACAGTTGCCCTCTGGCACAAAGACGCATATATGAGGAATTTCTTCATAAATATAAAAAAAGAATCGATCAATGAAAGCTACTTGGATCAAGATGTTTTAACAACACCTACCATCTCCCCGGAGGGCCCCAGAGAATGGCCACGATGGGAAAGAAACACATCTTTTCATAGATCAGACATGAATACCTCAATGAATATTTCATTAAAAATGCCTTAAGACAATTAAATAGTCCATTGATTAGTCTGGTGGGGTGGTTAGTCCATAAGGGTTAGAACGGGTTTTCTTGGTTAAATGTTAAGGCGATCTTCTAACTGCTTAGCATGTACGATGTGATGTGTTCCCACATTAAAAAAAAATACTATAATTACTGTAGTGTTTTGTGGCCTGTAATATACTGTAGTATTTACTGTAGTGTGTTTGGGGACATTACTGTAGTATTCACTAAAGTGTTTTTGTTTTATTATCTTTGACATAGAAGTGGGGGACTTTCTCCTTCAGGAAACCTACTGGAGAAATACTCAAAGAGCTCATTTTCCATAACCTGTAGGTAGGTAGGTAGGACTAGGTCCTGAACAGAGAGTTCAGAGTGTCGGCTCTTTTCATAACCTGTAAGGAACACAATATATGGTCTATACTTGGCATGTAGGTTTCTCACATGTGGCACAAATGTGGATATGGGGAGGGAATGGCAGGGTATATGCAACTTAAATACTGTAGTATTTACTATAGTAAAAACAAAATGAGTTTTTCGGACTGTAGTGTTTTTGCTGACATTTCTGTATTTACTAGTGTTTTCTGGTGGATAATACTGTAGTATTTACTATAGTATTCTACAGTATACTACAAACTTCTATAGTAAGTACTACACGTGATCGAGGGATACTACAGTGTGTAGAATAGTATTCTACAGTATACTACAGTTTATTACAGAATTCTATAGTAAGTTCTGTAGTATTCTATAGTAAACTATAGTCTTCTTTATGTGGGTTAGGACTGAATATCTAGCCTGATCCCAGATCTGTTTGTGCTGTTTTGCCACCTCATATAGTCACTGTCATGCCATTAATGACCATAGCAAGACAGTAAAAACAGATCTGGGATTAGGCTACTGGATATCTGTCTGAACTTCAGTCCCGTGTCTCTGACCATTTCTCATCAGCTAAATACACCAGACCTGAGTACGGGAGACAACAGGAACACCTGTGAAGCAAGTCCAGTAAGGTGACTCCTCTAAGCCCTTCTATTCTCACCGCCAACACCTTCTGCATAACATTATGTCACACACGGAACAGAGTAACACACACACGCCTGACATGAGAAGAGAAAAGTTCTTTGTAGTACAACGTTGACCAGCCTGTTCTAGAACTCTCCTGGGACAGTCCCTGAGGTGATTAAGGACAAATTAGAGAATAACATGTTTCTGTACATTACTGTATAGGACATTAAACACACACACACACACACACACACACACACAACCGTTTGAGGCATGAGGTTAGAAACACAGACACACACACACACACACACACACACACACACACACACACACACACACACTTGCATACAAAGGGCCTTTATGCACCTCATGTGTGTCGTCCATATCAAATCCATTCTCTCCACTCTCATGTTAGCTGTAATGTTTTCTGTACACAATAGGAACTAAAGCTGGGAGCATCATATTGCCCTCCAACACCCCTCCATCCAGAAAAAAAGAAGAAGAAAACCACACATTTTCCTCTGCTGTCCTTCCCCACACGTTTATTTGTTCACACGCTCCTCCCTTTCCTTCGCTCTTTCTCTGTACTCTTTATTTTCTGTCCCATCCTGGCCTGTGGCCCCAGGTTAGAGGTTCTGTTCCCCGTGTTTCCAACACACACACACACGCGCACACACACAGGCGCACAGGCACACAGACACTGGTTGGCTAACCAGTCTGAACTGGTTCAGACATAGGTGAACCAGAGCCTTGTCCTTTTTCGCCTCCAGACAAAAAATAACCTGATGGCATTCGATCTAGACTCAGCAGGTATGAGAGAGACGTGTGTGTGCCTCCCTAGACCTTCCAGGCCTGGACCACTGCCAAGTTCATCTGTTAATGGACAGCCACTCTGAGGGCAGAGCCATCCCCCCTTCCTCTCTCCCTCCTCTCCTCCCCTCCAGCAGCCGTCCCTGCTCATGACCCCCCTCACCCAACCTCCCCAACCCACGCCTGCCCAGATACAGCCCTCTCCCTCCTCTCTCCCTCTCTCTCTTCCCTAGACGTAGATCACTCCTGCTCCTTTCTCTCTCCCTCTCCCCTCTCCTCCCTTCCTCTTCTCTACTCCCCTCCCCTCCTCCCTCTCTATTCAAGATAAACAAAGTGCTTCAAGTTCAGGGGACACCCTGGGACCCTTTAACAAAGCCATCTATCATCCTGTCTGCCAGGCCAGGCCTCTCTCTCTCTCTCTCAGCCACCACCAGCCCTGCTGCTGTCTCTACCTCTTCTGGTCTCTGTCTCCACATCGTACTCTCTCTCTCTTTACCTCTCCTCCTGCTCTCTCTGCCTCGGCCTCTCAAGCAGCCTCTATGCTCCAGCCGGACAATTTCCCCTTTGTGCTCCCGTCAGAAACCCACCAACCCCCACAGGCCTAGGAGACTAGCCCCTCGCCCCCGCGCTCCTACCCCCACACACACACCTTATGCCAGGGGGCTTGAGGAGGGCTTGACCAGTCACTCTGGCCCATCTCTCTTACCACGGGTAAGGCTGTACTAGGACAATTAACAATACTGTTGACGGCTTGATAGGAGGTAGAAAGAGGAGTACCAGGAAGGGGTATCAGGGCTGTAGAACTATGTAAACACAGTGAAGTCTATGGAGGCTGTGTAGAGTAGAAGGAATCAGTCTATGTACTGTGGTCTACAGGTCTCTACTACTCTCCTTTCTGAATGTGCTTTGAGAGAGAGAGAGAGAGAGGGGGAGTTTTTCCTGGCAAACGATTGCGATGAGAGCAGGCTAATCAACTCTTGACACCTAGAACTCACTCCAGGTAAGAGAGCCAGCATGACAGTACACACACACACACACACACACACACACACACGCAGCTACTGGCAACACACACACTCATTAGCTGTTAATGTGGACACACACACGGCCACAGTGTCCACAGCCCCTCCAACGCTCTCTCTCCAGTCTCCCGTCTAAGGTCTGGCCTGTTCATTTTAGAGTGCTAAATTATCCATTAGATGTTATCAAGTCTGAATTATCCATTAGATGTTATCAAGTCTGAATTATCCATTAGATGTTATCAAGTCTGAATTATGCATTACATGTTATCAAGTCTTAGCAGGCCAATGCATCATCACGCTGCATTGGGACCCACTACTGGGAGCATTGGGACACACTACTGGGAGCATGACTCTGCACGCACCATAGGCAAAATACATGCACACATATTTAGGTTGGCACACACTCATTCAGGATGACGCAGTCAGACTGACAAAAACATTCAGGATGACACAGTCAGACTAGCACACACACTCAGGATGACACAGTCAGGCTGACACACACACTCAGGATGACACAGTCAGACTAGCACACACACTCAGGATGACACAGTCAGACTGACACACACACTCAGGATGACACAGTCAGACTAGCACACACACTCAGGATGACAAAGTCAAGCTGATACGCACACATATTCAGAAAACAGGTATGAATGCTGATGTTTAAGACAGCTATGCCATTTTTTGGCTACCTACTCTGTATTGTTCCCTTCAACCGTCTCTCTCTCTCTCTCTCTCTCTCTCTCTCTCTCTCTCTCTCTCTCTCTCTCTCTCTCTCTCTCTCTCTCTCTCTCTCTCTCTCTCTCTCTCTCTCTCTCTCTCTCTCTCTCTCTCTCTCTCTCTCTCTCTCTCTCTCTCTCTCTCTCTCTCTCTCTCTCTCTCTCTCTCCAGCTTTCTCTCTTTCCCTTTCTCTCCCTCTCTCTCTCTCTCTCTCTCTCTCCAGCTTTCTCTCTTTCCCTTCCCTCTCTCTCTCTCTCTCCAGCTTTCTCTCTTTCCCTTTCTCTCCATCTCTCTCTCCCTCTCCTGCTGTGTCCTGGCAGCCAGGCAGGGCAGACATGTTCAGAATGCACGGCAATAATGGCCTAATCAAAAATGCAAAACAATTGGCAATTACCGTGAGGAGGCCTAACGCTCATTAGAATTTACAGCAAGGTAATGAACTGCGAGTCTGGCTGCCCACGCCATGAATATTCATATATTCAGATAAAGCAATCAGGGCTTTGAAGATTAAAGAAGAGGAACGCTTCAAATTCAAATGAGGTACGGAGGAGAGGAGACCGGCATATTATCAGTGAGATTCAGGATGAACGTAAAGAGTGGATGGATGGAGGATGGAAATAAGAGGTTGTGTAGTGTGTGTGTGTGTGTGTGTGTGTGTGTGTGTGTGTGTGTGTGTGTGTGTGTGTGTGCTCATTCACTTAGAATCCTCACACCAAACTACACACACATCATGATAGCTGTTCTTAATGAATCAACCTAAAGCAAAACATATCAACTCCACCACAGCTTCATGGTTCTTCAGATTTGGGATTTGAACCGGAGATCAAATATTCTCTTAACTTGGCCTATTAGGAGTCAACGAGCAGAACCCAAGAGGCCCAGAAACTGCACTCACACACGCCGGTGAGTTTTCACACATATGTAGACACAGACACAGCATCACTGAGACACTCCTCAGTCCCCTAGGTCAGAGGTTGATGCTGTGGTTTGTATGGGAAACAA
Organism: Brachymystax lenok tsinlingensis; assembly: GCA_030435695.1. Lineage (NCBI taxonomy): Eukaryota > Metazoa > Chordata > Actinopteri > Salmoniformes > Salmonidae > Brachymystax > Brachymystax lenok. Next base: position 12,509,154 of record CM059812.1, read on the forward strand.
AAAAGCACTGAGTAAATGGTTGTTATTGACAGTGTATGTTTATCAAATGGGTTACTTCCATTTATGTCAAAACGTACGAAAGAAAATGTATGAAAGTTCTTTCACAAACAGTGACAACGCAAAGTAACTTGAGCCACGAGACATAATATCTTCATGACTTTCTGGATAAAATGATCAAATCAGTGTACTGTAGATGCTATGGATATGACATTTTCCCCCCCAGAGTTACCAAACTAATACAGAACCTTACTTCTGTGACCTGTGGCAGTATCAAAGACAAGCTCTTCTGTGTCAAATGCGTTTTTTTCCTCCAGAAATCTAAAAATAGCGTCCTTAACCTGGCAGCTGAGAGCGGTGGTGGTGACGGCCGGGACAGAGATGACCCCTGACCTCTGTATCAGCCTGTCTGCCACAGTATTGACCAGACGGGACAGGAATGTGTTTACTTCTGACAGGGAAAAGGGTGATTTTTTATCCTGGTTTGTGTAAACAACGCTCTCTCTGTCTGAGGAGGAAGCAGAGGTATTTTTTGGAGTGTGTGTGTGTGTGTGTGTGTGTGTGTGTCTTCTGGCTCGCTCCAGAGCCAAGACAAGGCATGGAGAATTAGTCCTGACTGAGTAAATGTTGTAAGCTGATGAGAGGTTGAGATGTGCTTATGTGGACTGGGTTAAGAGACTCCCTGTCCCCTGGGACTAGACCAGACCTGGCTAGAGAGGAGAGGGAGAGAGGGAGAGAGTGGGGGACTGTGAAAGAGATATATAGAGAGGGGAGAGAGTTGGGGTAGAGTCAGAGAGAGAGAGAGAGAGAGAGAGAGGGGTAGAGAGAGAGAGAGAGAGAGAGAGTGGGGGTAGAGAGAGTAGGGGTAGAGCCAGAGAGAGAGAGAGAGAGAAAGGGTAGAGTTAGAGAGAGAGAGGGTCTGGCCAGAGCTCAAGGCTGAAATAGGGATCGTATGTTCCTGTCTTACAGCACTCATCATCACACATCTCCTCATCAGGGAGCCCTAGTAACACAACACATTTACTACAGACAAAACACAGGGGGAGTGGAGGGGAATGTGTGTGTGTTCCCCAAACTAGCCTCCACCTGAAGACCCTGGGGCCGTGGCATTGGGGTTGTTAAGACAAACACTGAAACAGGAAACCCAGCCAGGAGCCCTACAGGGACACACACATACACTCACACACACCCATTACCCAACCTGTCCCGTCCACTCCTTATCTCGCAACCCCCAAATACCCCACACCTCCTCCTCCCCAACACACACACCTTTTTCCCCCACACCCATTCCACAGCGGCCCTGGCCCACCCCGCCCCTGGGACGCTGCGCTCTGTTCCAAGTCTGCCCTGGCATGGTCCACAGAGGGGTGTCCTCCGGCTACGCTTTCCAAGTCAAAGACCCTTTCATGTTCAGCTCAGCCTGCATGCTCGGGCTAGTAAAGCGTTAACAAACACACCGACACACACACCGACACCCCCATACACTCACACATTGATATCCACACACACGCTCAAGCTGCACACACACACACTTGGAAACTCAAATTCATTCAAGTACACTAACACTCACTAACCAGACAACAAAGCCTGCTGGTGAATCTCTGTAGACAACATGTGTGTGTATTTAGGACTCAGGCTTTGGAATACAACATTCTTCATGAACAAGTCATATTCAAAACATGAATGTGGCTCTATGGTTAAAACGTACTACTGTATTACTGGATGAGGAAGTGCAGTACCATTACATCATTACTAATCTGTAACAAGCTCTTCTTCCAGAGCAAATAAGACATTATAGAAAGGGGAAAAAAGCATCTCTCTCGATTTCAAATCGGAATGATAGCACAAACAGAAGGATATACACACTCTGTCTCTGCACCCCCCGCCCTTCCACTGCCCAACCCCCACCCTCAGTCCCTCATCCAGGCCTGACAGACACCCCCAGGGAAAGAGGGGGCGGATGGGGGACTGGTGGGAGAAAGGTGGCATGGTGCCAACACAGCCTGGCTAAATACCTTTGTTCCCCCAGAAACAGGAAGGGCAGAAAGTAGGCTCCGCTAATGAAGATACACTAAACCACTAGTCTGGTGTATGTTTGGTTACAATATGATTCCTTAGGAAGTTCGGTGGGGTGTTGTATGGTTATAATGTGAGTCCTTTTCTTCCTTAAAGGGAAGGTTTGGTGGGGTGTTGTGTGGTTATAACGTGAGTCCTTTTCTTCCTTAAAGGGAAGGTTTGGTGGGATGTTGTATGGTTATAACGTGAGTCCTTTTCTTCCTTAAAGGGAAGGTTTGGTGGGGTGTTGTGTGGTTATAACGTGAGTCCTTTTCTTCCTTAAAGGGAAGGTTTGGTGGGATGTTGTATGCTTATAACGTGAGTCCTTTTCTTCCTTAAAGGGAAGGTTTGGTGGGGTGTTCTATGGTTATAACGTGAGTCCTTTTCTTCCTTAAAGGGAAGGTTTGGTGGGATGTTGTATGCTTATAACGTGAATCCTTTTCTTCCTTAAAGGGAAGGTTTGGTGGGGTGTTCTATGGTTATAACGTGAGTCCTTTTCTTCCTTAAAGGGAAGGTTTGGTGGGGTGTTGTGTGGTTATAATGTGAGTCCTTTTCTTCCTTAAAGGGAAGGTTTGGTGGGGTGTTGTGTGGTTATAATGTGAGTCCTTTTCTTCCTTAAAGGGAAGGTTTGGTGGGGTGTTGTATGGTTATAATGCGAGTCATTTTCTTCCTTAAAGGGAAGGTTTGGTGGGGTGTTGTATGGTTATAATGCGAGTCATTTTCTTCCTTAAAGGGAAGGTTTGGTGGGATGTTGTATGCTTATAACGTGAGTCCTTTTCTTCCTTAAAGGGAAGGTTTGGTGGGGTGTTCTATGGTTATAACGTGAGTCCTTTTCTTCCTTAAAGGGAAGGTTTGGTGGGATGTTGTATGCTTATAACGTGAGTCCTTTTCTTCCTTAAAGGGAAGGTTTGGTGGGGTGTTCTATGGTTATAACGTGAGTCCTTTTCTTCCTTAAAGGGAAGGTTTGGTGGGGTGTTGTGTGGTTATAATGTGAGTCCTTTTCTTCCTTAAAGGGAAGGTTTGGTGGGGTGTTGTGTGGTTATAATGTGAGTCCTTTTCTTCCTTAAAGGGAAGGTTTGGTGGGGTGTTGTATGGTTATAATGCGAGTCATTTTCTTCCTTAAAGGGAAGGTTTGGTGGGGTGTTGTATGGTTATAATGCGAGTCATTTTCTTCCTTAAAGGGAAGGTTTGGTGGGGTGTTGTCTGAGCCTGTCTGTGTCTGCCGGAGCCTGTCTGACCCTGTCTGTGCCTGTGCCTGACCCCGAGTCTGTGTCTGACCCTGAGACTGTCTGTGTCTCTGCCTGACCATGTCTGTGCCTGTGCCTGTGCCTGACCTCGAGTCTGTGTCTGACCCTGAGCCTGTCTATGTCTGTGCCTGTCTGTGTCTGTGCCCGACCATGTCTGTGCCTGACCCTGTCTGTGTCTCTGTCTGTGCCTGACCCTGTCTGTGTCCTTCTGATCATCTGCTCTGTTTATAATGTGGAGCTGAACTGTGTGTGTCCCTGTGCATATCTTAAGTTGTTTATCATGCAAATGGCAGTAAGCTGTTCTGTTCTGTCTGCTCCTCCTAATGGTCCATAACACACACACACACACACACACACACACACACACACATACAGGATTACATTTTTCATAGAGAAACATCAGCCCTGTTGGACTCTGCATTTCAAAAAGGGGATTGTGTGTGTGTGTGTTGGTGTGTATGTGTGCGTGCGTGTCTAAATGTAAGGGTGTCAGTATCACGGTGTCCCCTGTCTGGCCATGGGACACCCGCACTAGAGGACAGTATTTTGGCCTATGTCTCAAATGGCTCTAGTGCACTACAGTACGTTTGCCCAGTGCTCATAGGGCTCTGTTCAAAAGCAGTGCACTATAAAGGGAACAGGGTGTCATTTGGGACGTAACCATGGAGATGCTGGGGACAGTACGTATCCTAGAAGACCGATCCATCATGAAGATATTCACAGTACAGTGTGAATCACACACTGATTCAAACAGACACCGCCACCAACACCACACGTCTCATATCATGCTACCGACCATCTTTAGCCCCGATCAAAATGTCATTGATATGGATCATCCTTAGTTTCCTAGGACAGATGACATTAACATGGCATGGACATGGCTTTCGTGGAATCCCAGTGGATAAACATGGGAGGTAGCATGATACGGGTCCACAGTGTCTGTTAGAGTCAGTCCATTAAAGCTAAGAACAACATTTAGAGGAACATCGTGTGTATTTCTCCATATATGATTTGACTCTCTTCGTCTCAATCTCCTTGGACCTCCTTTCTCTCTCTCTCTCTCTCTCTCTCTCTCGACAAGGAGGATGGCAACGAAGTCATAAGATGAGCGTGAGGATGATGAAGAGCGCCTTCATCAATTTCACTTCACGCAACACCACTCACAAACACACTCACACCACACACACAAGCCATTAGGCTTGTGCTGTTAATTAAAGCACATTGCGTAATGTTAGTGACCCAGTGACATCACGTGGAGACGTTACGCATGATGAGCATAGAAAGCTTGTAGAGGCAGCTGACTAGAGCCAAGAGGCATAGTAGGCCTGTGTGTGTGTGTGTGTGTGTGTGTGTGTGTGTGTGTGTGTGTGTGTGTGTGTGTGTGTGTGTGTGTGTGTCTGTGTGTCTGTGTGTCTGTGTGTCTGTGTGTGTGTGTGTTGCTTAACAAATGGATGCATAATTACTGATAAAATACAAGAGTTCATTAGATTTGATTAGATTTGTTTACCTATACCCCACTGTATTGTACATGGAGCTGTATGTTTACCTATACCCCACTGTATTGTACATGGAGCGGTGTGTTTACCTATACCCCACTGTATTGTACATGGAGCTGTGTGTTTACCTATACCCCACTGTATTGTACATGGAGCTGTATGTTTACCTATACCCCAATGTACTGTACATGGAGCAGTGTGTTTACCTATACCCCACTGTACTGTACATGGAGCAGTGTGTTTACCTATACCCCACTGTACTGTACATGGAGCTGTATGTTTACCTATACCCCACTGTATTGTACATGGAGCGGTGTGTTTACCTATACCCCACTGTACTGTACATGGAGCTGTGTGTTTACCTATACCCCACTGTATTGTACATGGAGCTGTGTGTTTACCTATACCCTACTGTATTGTACATGGAGCAGTGTGTTTACCTATACCCCACTGTATTGTACATGGAGCTGTATGTTTGCCTATACCCCACTGTATTGTACATGGAGCTGTATGTTTACCTATACCCCACTGTATTTTACATGGAGCAGTGTGTTTACCTATACCCCACTGTATTGTACATGGAGCTGTGTGTTTACCTATACCCCACTGTATTGTACATGGAGCTGTGTGTTTACCTATACCCCACTGTACTGTACATGGAGCTGTATGTTTACCTATACCCCACTGTATTGTACATGGAGCTGTATGTTTACCTATACCCCACTGTATTGTACATGGAGCTGTATGTTTACCTATACCCCACTGTATTTTACATGGAGCTGTGTGTTTACCTATACCCCACTGTATTGTACATGGAGCTGTGTGTTTACCTATACCCCACTGTATTGTACATGGAGCTGTATGTTTACCTATACCCCACTGTATTTTACATGGAGCTGTGTGTTTACCTATACCCCACTGTATTGTACATGGAGCTGTATGTTTGCCTATACCCCACTGTATTGTACATGGAGCTGTATGTTTGCCTATACCCCACTGTACTGTACATGGAGCTGTGTGTTTACCTATACCCCACTGTATTGTACATGGAGCTGTATGTTTGCCTATACCCCACTGTATTGTACATGGAGCTGTATGTTTGCCTATACCCCACTGTATTGTACATGGAGCTGTATGTTTGCCTATACCCCACTGTATTGTACATGGAGCTGTATGTTTGCCTATACCCCACTGTATTGTACATGGAGCTGTATGTTTACCTATACCCCACTGTATTGTACATGGAGCTGTATGTTTGCCTATACCCCACTGTATTGTACATGGAGCTGTATGTTTGCCTATTGGGTATTTGTCATTTGGAGAACACTCACTGATAAAACATTTAAGTGAAAACCAGCCTCACCTCCGCAGAAGCATTGATAAGTTCAATGCAGCATACTACTTTTCTTTATACTATGCCCGCATTTATAGCCATAATTGTTTTTAGAAATGTTTATAATAACTCAAATAGGAAAATGAAACTGTCAAACACACCAAGTTAATTTCCACCAATGTGTGTAAGACAGAACTATTTGTTTGAACTGCTCATCATGTTTTTTTCTCTTGCTTCATTTAGCTGTGGTTAGACAACCGCCGTAAGAAGTCCTTAATTAACTCAATGAAGACTAAGAGAACCCTGACAATTAGTGGCTCGAGTAGGCTTCCTCAAATAAATGCCTCTTCCTTGACAGTTCAGCGTAGTTACTTTCCGACACGTTCTTTTTTTATTTTATATTTTAGCGCCAGAGTATGAGTTGGCAGGCATGTATTTGAGGGAAAGAGATATGTCTCTGTGAAAACCACAGTGAGATGGAGATGCATCTATCAAGACCACATGAGACAGAAACTAGGCCTGCGTCCCAAATGGCACTCTATTCCCTATATAGTGCACTACTTTTGATCAGAGCCCACTATATATGGGCCCTGTATCAAGAGTGGTGCACTATATAGGGAATAGGGTTCCTTTTGGGACGCAGGGCCTTTCTCTCTTTTTTCCGTCTCTCTCTCCTCTCTCTTTCTTTTGGAGAGTAGAATGGGAGCTATATTGGGCTTCTATCCCCATTTCAGAGATAAACTCAACAACCCTGCATTCAGCAGTGCAGTAAGAATTTCATACCTTAAGGATATCCATATCCACCATTCAAAATTGAACTCAGCTTAAAGTCCATCTGCTCTGTGCAGTTTGTATTGTAAATCCTTCTTTAGGTCTATGATCCAATAACCTTGCTTTAAGCATCACTTAAACACAACTAGGGTTGTAAAATTCCCAGGTTTTTCAAAAAACGATCCTGTTGGGAGAACAACGGTTCAAGGAATCCCTGTTCATTCCAACCTGGATTTCTGGAAACCTTAGGAATGTTGCAACCCTACTCGCAACGTTAAAGTACCATCCAAGTACCGTCAACACCCAAACCTTACAGTAAACCTCAGACCCAAACACCAAACCTTACAGTAAACCTCAGACCCAAACACCAAACCTTACAGTAAACCTCAGACCCAAACACCAAACCTTACAGTAAACCTCAGACCCAAACACCAAACCTTACAGTAAACCTCAGACCCAAACACCAAACCTTACAGTAAACCTCAGACCCAAACACCTTGCTTGTCGCTAAGTTCTTTACATCGGCAGCCATTGTTGTTATGTTCTTCGTCATCGTCGTCATGGTGACGTCATTACCTGTGATATTCTCCTGCTTGGGGATAATTCCGTGGGTGGGCGTCGATAAACAATCCTCATCATCGTTGCGCGGCGACACCTGAACGGCTACCTCCACGGGGCGTCTCGACGGGTGTTTGTCTCGGCATTTGTTTGAGGAGGGACGGGGCGAGGCGAGGGGAACGGCGGAGGGCGACCGCCTGTTCCCGTCGTCTAAAGTTTTGTCCGTGCAGGGGGCGCCGCGGCACTGCCGCCTCTTGTGCTCGATGAAGAGCAGGATGTGGGCAAGGGGGAAGCGGGCGTGGCACTGGCCACAGGTGAGCAGGTCCTGGTCCCCCTTGAGGAGGATCCTGTTGTTCCCATGCTGGCCCAGCCTGGGGTGGTCCTCGTGCTCCTCGTCTGTGGGGAGAACGGCCGACAGGGGCTCAGCTGGAGAGGAGAGAGCGGAGGGGAGACAGTTATACTTCTATAAAGAATTCATTGCAGGGTTGAAATCTACATAGAGGACTATGATATTTCATCCAAGGCAGCTGACAACTGTGGTGAAGAGTTAGATACTTTATAGACAGTGGACACAAAACACTGATTGAGATCTACACTCAAGTGTTATTTCAAGGAAGAGTGAGACACAGTATATAGGTTATTATAGTGTTGCAAATCCTCATATGATCTATTGCTATTGTTTTTATGACTATCATTACTGATAATATAGAAGGCACAACCAACGAAGAGAGAGTAGCAGGCCCGTAGAATCATATTCAAGTCTATTACGATCCTATCGTTTTACCTTCCATTATTAGTGTTATTGTCCTGATCATTTCCAGTGTTATAATGAATATCACCATAATCTTGAAGGCACCTGTGGTTTATAGTGATTGCATTTCCAGTTGATGCACTGTCAAAGAAAAGGTATGCGAGACAGATTTGAAAGGGGGGGAAGGAAGGAAAGTAGGGAGGAAGGAAAAAGACAAGACAAGACTACAGCACTGTTTTTCGATAAGCCTGCCAGTGACACCGTTCAGTCAGCGTGCTGCTTGCTGCCTGAACGATTAAGGCGCTTGACCCTCTTTATTGTGGTGCCAATCTCGCGTTTTTAATGAACCTAACACCTCGGAGAATCAAAAAATAGATTCTAATTTGAGTTCAAGATGATTGGACCCCATTTCGTTAAAAGTGCTGGGATCTTGTGAACCGAGGTTAGATATTGAGGGGTGTATGTGGAGTAGGTCCCTGAAGTATACAGGCAGTCAAGGAGCATTTTTTTTAAATAGTTCATCTAGCTACAGTAAACGACATCTCGAGGCCCAACTGGGATGTTGAGATAAAATGTGATGAATTCTCTCCGTCTGTTCTGAACCTTAAATTGTGTGTCGGGTCAGATGAGAAGGAGGCAGGGAGGAGGGGTTGAAGGAATCTTTTTCCTTTTTATTTGAGTTTAATTCCTACAGCTTATGCTATCAGGACATAGCAGTCTGACCGAGGCTCTGTGCGAAAAAGTCAAATAATCTAATTTGTTGAATAGGCAACTGGTTGATGAATAAGTAACAACAAATAAAAAGTAGATATTATTCCTCAACATCCAAGTGAGCCCCAGAATGTCAACTGACTGAACTTAATCAAATAATTACTAAAATTAAGCAATAGGCTATTAAATAGCTATTGCCTAATTATAACATGGTAATGATCCCTTATTTCAAGTACCCTAGCTGCTATTGCAGGGATTCATACAACGCAGCCTATATGGACAAGAATGAATCTTACTTGAATGGAAGCTATTTTCAATAGGCCATAACAAGCTATTCAAATCCTTCAAACTATGCATGTAAATAACATAGTATTCAATTTGAATAATATTACCATGCATTTGCCAGTAAGGCTGTAATCCTATTGGCCTATATGTCTCATTTGTCGTATTTGAATGATGAACTAGGTCCCTCGTGAGAATGTGGATATAAGTAACCATTTGGCAATTAGGAGACATTTTTGTCATATTTTGACATTTAATTGAAAGAAACAGTGATAGACTAAGATTTCGTTGAAATAGGAGACTAATATACCTCAAAGAGTGAATAGGCTTGCAAAATGCTCTAGGATCCAATGTAAGGCTACTTAGCTGAAAACTATGTATATCACAGAGGTAGCAGTGGCCTATAGATGTTTGAAATTATGTCATATTTTGCCTACTGACCATTTCTTGCAGAAAATAAAACGTTCTCAAGTGGCTATTGTTTTATCCATCTTCGAATGAAATGGAAAATACTGAATATCCATGAAGAAATCTATTCAAATGATTCACTTTTAATTTATTTGGAATACTATAATAGGTCTATTGATAAGATATCACAACGGCATAACAAGGAACATCAAATATACTACCACGAACAACTGCGCTTGGTCTAGCAGGCAATGTAGATAAAGCAATAAAGTAGCCTAGATCAAGTTCAAGTTCATCGACGTGTATGTCCACAATCATATTCTGCCCCCTATCGGCGCCGTCCATAAATATACTACAATTGAAAGCATATGTTACGAGAACCTAATTTGCTTCCGCCGAGAATTGAATGGTAAAAAAAACAACAAACCGTGTGGAAACATTGTAGCGACTTACAGAATATGTGGAACAAAACATTTATTTTACGGAAAATCATATTATTTAAACTCGTTTCCAAATGATCTAGCCCACGGTAACGTAAAAAAAGAAATGAGCACAGTTAAAATCATGCCATTATACACCACGGCATAAACAGCATAAAAGCAATAGCTTATCGACTATACATTTATAACTCATAAATTACTCTAAAACACCACTTCAGTATGCCTGCCCAAATCGAATATGTTCTCGCATAAAAGCCTAACCTCCCGTGTCCCCTCTCTGAAATTAACCTCTTAGTTAAACGTAACGCAACGGCATAAACAGCATAAAAGCAATAGCTTATCGAATATACATTTATAACTCATAAATTACTCTAAAACACCACTTCAGTATGCCTGCCCAAATGTAATATGTTGTTTGCAAAAAGCCTAACCTCCCGTGTCCCCTCTCTGAAATTAACCTCTTCGTTAAACGTAACGCAGCGGAGTGTCCAATAGTATAATTAATAGAACGTCTCCAATTATTCCAATGCTTATTGTATCCATTCAAATGACGTAAACGACAACAATGTAATTGGATCACTAGGTTATACGGAGGTGCAGTGGTATTCTTGGATCGTGAACTCTATCCTATATCCCTCGATATCAAAGCTGGCTAGGTTCCACACACGAGGTCTTCTGGATGGGCTATGAGTATGTAAACACCACATCTCCCCATTCAAAAAAAGAAAACATCTCTCGAAAAAACGCTATCAAACACCCTATCAAACAAATAGTAATAACAAAGTGGAATTGCTTATTTGGGGATAAACTTTGCTTTTCGTAGCGTATTCCATATCGGAAACTGATATGACTAAATATAAATATCCACAGGCTACCTTGATAGGCAAAGATATCCCTCCACTACAGCCTAGATGTCCTTTAATAGCGAAAGAAGCCGGTGTTGTAGCATCGGCACATACATGCAAAATAGCATTTCACGTTGTTGTTTAACCAAATATACAATATTTTCCAAGGTCCACGTTTTTTCGATAGAAAGTTATCCAATTCAACGAGAGCGTTCTTTGACACGCTTTTAAGTTATGTCCACGGGTCCGCGTCATGTCCAGTTGCCTACAAACATTCTCCAAATAAGTTGAGAAGAGGCTGTGTGCGTTCTAGTTTACCAGATTATAGAAGAAGCAATTTTCAATTCTACTTACGCGAAAACTCCCGCTTGCTCAAGTGCTGGGGTTTGCCTTGCTTGCGGCGAGACATGTTGGTAAGTGGTGGCGTTCAGCTTAGTTCACATTGGCAGAGGCGTCCTACAATGTAATAGACTCCAGATAAAATATCTTCATCGATGCGTTTGACATCCAAAAAAGAAAATAATTATAGATCACACCACGATGACGCGCCGGGTACGGGCTGTGCGGCAGTCTTCATGACTTTTTTGCAAAGACAGAGAGAGGGATATGAGCAAAGCCCCCTGAGCTGCAAGTTCAAGTGCGGACGTGACGTTCCTACGAACTTGAACGTCAGTCGATGGATGGACATAGAGATACAAAACATGGGCAGGGCAAAGCTGGGGAGTAGGAGGTGGAGATGGAGTAACAAAACCAATGGACAGTCATTACGGGATCCGTATATGAAAAATAAAGGGACCCCGGAGACGCCAATGGACAGAGCGATCAGCGGGGCCGGGCCAATAGAGAAGGAGAGAGAGAGATTGGAAATGAACGTGAACCTTGGGCTACAGCATATCCAAGTGGAAGGATTCTTGGCAACAAATATGGAGAAAATATGCGACCATTGTATATGATCCTAAGAATAAATATGAACCATTACCCTATTACTGCATGGATAACAACACTTTATAGTGGAGAGAAAAGGATGCGAGCGCACTTTACGGATCGATTTAATTGGATATAATAAAGTAAACAGTCCTACTGAATTCATTTTGGACATTTCCGTGAATGGGTTAAAGAAACGTATGTTACAATGATACAGCCCGATAGGCTATAAGCTTTATTAAATAGACTATATTTAAGAATGTCATGTTTTAGCAGTCCATAGCCTACCACCATATTTTGTCCACTAAATAATACCCTAATGTTGGTTCTTGCGCAAAAGCACTCCACATATTGCATTAACGACATAATATTACGACGTCACATAATAGGCTTACATTCCATTTTAAAGGTTAATCAGTCATAAAATAACTAGGCCTATCAAATGATTTAAGTTTATTGGTAGTGATATCATCGGTGTTCAAAAGACTGTCAACACCAATTGACCAATCACAGGCCTATAACAGGCAGGTTACTTCATCAAAGTTGACACTTTTGACATTTGAATTTCATTTCAAGCATGTCGACACGAAAAAATAGATATTCGTATTGTTTTTGCTATCAGATGATCTAGTTCACACTATCACTATTCAATGAAGTAAAATAGCCTACAGGCCTGTAGCTTTCTGTAGGCTACAGTACACCTGTTAGTATCTATTTCTCACGGACTTGAGTTGTCAAGACAATTCATAGGCTACTACTTCACAGAAATATATATATACATATATATATTTTACATTCTTCTATTTATTGTTTTAATACCCCTTGCATTATTATTTTGGTTTTGAAGTTTAACCGACATTTCCCATATGAACAAAAGTCGACTATAATACAAATAAGTAGCCTAATTAACAAATATGTCATTATATGTGTTAATTATGTGTTTTTCCTCACAAGGAAATGTATTTGTGTAGTCTAATCCACATGCGTAAAGTTATCGTTGCCCACTGAGATAAACAATATATACGACATATTTATGTTCATATGGCCCAGTGTAATATAGTGTCATATTTCACACAATGTAAACATGCTAATTAAAATGTTTGATACATCGTAACATAGCCAAAATTACAGGCGAGCCAAACAAACAGAACAGACTAAAACTGGAGATTTTATCAGCCTTGCAGAAGTGTTTTAGTTTTTGGAAACTAAACTATGTTAACGTAAGCAGTGTGCGCTTTGACAGGCTTTTGTTGACAGCTTACTTGCGCTTGGCCTCTGAGTCTTAGGCACCCTGTGGTAGCGTGTAGCCTTCTACTACACCATCACACATCTATACAACGGCGCTTTCTAGCGGTCCTTTGCTAATACTGCGAAGGAGACATTGTTAGAAGCCCACCCTGCACTTTATGTTATCTTCCAGTGGATGATGCCAAAGGATCATAGTAGAATCCACATCTTCTTTGCATAGTGCTTGCTCCTGTAGCCTATAATTTACATTAGACACAGTTCAACACAGTTCAAAGAGACATTCAACATGGTTTCAGTTAAGTTATTTCTTGTGCGCTTTTGTCACGACTTCCGCCGAAGTCGGTTCCTCTCCTTGTTCGGGCGGCGGTCGACGTCACCGATCTTCTAGCCATCGCCAATCCACCTTTCATTTTCCATTTGTTTTGTCTTGTTTTCCCACACACCTGGTTTTCATTTCCCCCCTCATTACTGTTGGTTATTTAACCGTTTGTTTCCCGCGTGTCTGTGTGGGGAATTGTCAGCCGGTATTGTACGGTTATTTTGTACTTTGTTCTGTCTTTCTTGTTTTTTTGGGCATTTGTTTTGTGACGCAGTTGCGTTCTGTAATTTGACATTGCCCAAGTAAAGTGATTAGTCCACTCATCTCTGCTCTCCTGTGCCTGACCTATTACACCAGCTACATCCACTGCATGACAGCTTTGTACAAATTATTGTATTATTAATTAATGGTTACTATCAATTCGGTCTTCTAATTGGAAACCGTTCTACTTCTATGTGTGCATAAATTTACAGCAGTTGCCTGGATATTAAACTAAGGGAGATCCAACTAGGGGGAGATTCTCAAATGGAAAGAAGTCCCTCCTCTCCTTGAAACGGATTAGTGGTCCGGGGTCGAGTAGTGGAGGATAGTGTCAATTCATTAGTAGGTGAACAGAGGTCCTATGCACTAGAGTATCCTCCTGGTGGCTAGCGCAAAAGTGTTTTAAAATCTGACACCCATTTGAATCAGCTGTTGTTTTCTTGGAGGAGAAAATAATGCACACGTTTAAAAATATACTCCTATCCTTCCCTTTATGAAATGTCTTGCACGACTAGCTGAATTATACTGAACAAAAATATAAACGCAACATATAAAGTGTTGGTCCCATGTTTCATGAGCTGAAATAAAATATCTCAGAAAAATGATTTATACACACAAAAAAACATATTTCTCTGCAGTTTTGTGCACACATTTTCTTTACACCCCTGTTAGTGAGCATTTCACCTTTTCCATGATAATCCATCCACCTGACAGGTGTGGCATATCAAGAAGCTGATCAAACAGCATGATCATTACACTGCTACACCTTGTGTTGGGGACAATAAAATGCCACTCTAAAATGTGCAGTTTGTCACACAACACAATGCCACAGATTCCTCAAGTTCTGAGGGGGATGCAATTGGCATGATGACTGCAGGAATGTCTACCAGAGCTGTTGCCGGAGGATTTGATGTTCATTTCTCTACCATGAGCCGCCTCCAACATCGTTTTAGAGAATTTGGCAGTACGTCCAATTGGCCTCACAGGTAACCACACCAGCCTATCCGGCTTCTTCACCTGCGGGATCGTCTGATATCAGCCAGCCGGACAGCTGATGAAACTGAGAAGTATTTCTCTGTCAGTAATAAAGCTCTTTTTGTGGGGAAAACCTAATTCTGATTGGCTGGGCCTGACTCCTCAGTGGGTGGGCATGGCTGTGCCCCTGCCCAGTCATGGAAAATCCATAGATTAGGACCTAATTTATTTATTTAAATTGAATGATTTTTTTTTATGTGAACTGTAACTCAGTAAAATTGTCAAAATTGTTGCGTTTATATTTTTGATTAGTATAGTTTGTATCACTTTAGCCATTATTTTAGAATTCCATTTGCCCGATGATGCGTGAGTGGAGAAGATCAGTCTCATTTCATACAAGCACATTTGTTTCCACAAGAGATTCTCAATTGGTCTGCTCAACTCCTCTGTCTTCCATCCTCTCCTCGCCTCCTATTGAAAAAGGTCTAAGGTAACAGAGGAGAGGACCTTCAGAAAGTATCCACACCCCTTGACTTATTCCACATTCTGTTGTGTTACAGTCTAAATTCAAAATGTATTCATTATTTTCTTCTCACCCATCTAAACACAATACCCCATAATGACAATGTGAAAACATGTAGAAATGTTAGCAAATTTATTGAAAATGAAATACAGAAATATCTAATTGACATAAGTATTCACACCCCTGAGTCAATACATGTTAGAATCCCCGTTGGCAGTGATTACAGCTGTGAGTCTTTCTGGGTAAGTTTCTAAGAGCTTTGCACACCTGGGTTGTACAAGATTTGCACATTATTATTTAAAAAATGTGTCAAGTTCTGTCAAGTTGGTTGTTGATCGTTGATCTTACCATAGACTTTCAAGCCAATTTAAGTTGAAGGTTATTGTCCTCCTGAAAGGTGAATTTGTCTCCCAGTGTCTGTTGGAAAACAGGCTGAACCAGCTTTTCCTCTAGGACTTTGCCTGTGCTTAGCTACATCCCATTCATTTTTATCCTAGAAAACTCCCTAGTCCCTGCCAATGACAAGCATCCCCATAACATGATGCAGCCATCTCAATGCTTGAAAATATGAAGAGTAGTACTCAGGACATAAAGTTAATTTCTTAGCCAATTTTTTGCAGTTTTACTTTAGTGCATTATTGCAAACAGGATGCACGTTTTGAAATATTTTTATTCTGTACAGGCTTCCTTCTTTTCAGAATTAGATGTTCATCCATGTTTGTTCCAAACTTCACATTTGGACGTGTTTAAGATTAAGTTTAGGCGTTAACTCTGCATTTTTAAGGTTAGGGTTACATTTTGGCATTAACTCCAAATTCTAAAAGTTTGGCATTAACTCTGAATGGTTAAGGTTATTATATGTGTTAAGGTAATGGTTAAGGTAAGGGTTAAGGTAATGGTTAAGGTAAGGGTTAATGTAATGGTTAAGGTACTGATTAAGGGTTAAGGTAATAGTTAAGGTAAGGGTTAAGGTAATGGTTAAGGTAAGGGTTAAGGTAATGGTTAAGGTAAGGGTTAAGGTAATAGTTAAGGTAAGGGTTAAGGTAATGGTTAAGGTAAGGGTTAAGGTAATGGTTAAGGTAAGGGTTAAGGTAATGGTTAAGGTAAGGGTTAAGACTTGGGATAGGCTTAAAACAAAAATAAATACAAAAAATATTATGTCACTGGACTTGAACAATCTTTCAAATCAAACCATCTCATTTCCACACCACAACATAGCCGAAATTGAAGGTAACAGCACTCACTGTTACCCCTAGTTGCCGGGTTCCACGTCATCTCCCAACATCCTCAGACATGGATGGACATCGAATTCTGACTTGTATCACAAGTGACCTGCCTGCCTCCTCAGTTTTCTCTTATCACAGCCATTAAACTCTGGAACTGTTTTAAAGTCACCATTGGCCTCATGGTGAAATCCCTGAGAGGTTTCCTTCCTCTCCGGCGACTGGGTTAGGAAGGACGTCTGTATATTTGTAGTGACTGGGTGTATTGATATACCATCCAAAGTGTAATTAATAACTTCCCTATGCTCAAAGGTATATTCAACGTCTTTGTTTTTTAATCCATCTACCAATAGGTGCCCTTCTTTGCGAGGCATCGGAAAACCTCCATGGCCTTTGTGATTGAATCTGTGTTTGAAATTCAATGCTCGACTGAGGGACTTTACAAATAATTGTCTGTGTGGGGTACAGAGATGAGGTAGTCATTCAAAAACGTCTGCTTTCCACCAGACACTGGGAGACAAATTCACCTTTCAGCAGGACAATAACCTAAAACACAAGGCCAAATATACACTGGTGTTGCTTACCAAGTTGACATTGAATGTTCCTGAGTGGCCTAGGTACAGTTTTGACTTAATTCAACTTGAAAATCTATGGCAAGCCTTGAAAATGCTCGTCTATCAACGATCAACAACCAACTTGACAGAGCTTGACGAATTTTAAGAATAATAATGTGCAAACAGTGTACAATCCAGGTTTTCACTTTGTCATTATGGGGTATTTGTGTGTAGACGGGTGAGAAAGAAATACATATATTTAATCCATTTAGAATTCAGGCTGTAACACAACAAAATGTGGAATAATTCAAGGGTTATGAATACTTTCTGAAGGCACTGAGCATTGGTGCGTGCATTTTTGTCTCTGACTGTCTGTGCGTCTGAGTGGATGCTCCTCTCTCGTCCATCCTCCGCCTGTGTGCCTGCCCGTTCTTCAGTCTGAGCCCGTGTCACAGTGAGCCAGGAATGATGGATGACAATTGAGACAGACACGGAGTGAACAAGATAAGATTGCATTGTACAGCTGAAAAATCTATAGTGAACAGAGACTAAAACAAGACCTACGTCCCTCTGGTATGGCAGGCTGCCAGGTCCAATCCCTCAGCCCAGTCCATCTATCCTCCATCACCACTAGCACCAGTCCCAGGGGGTGGCATGCTGCCCACATGGGTGAGAGGTGTCACCTAGCTGGGGGTTGCCTTCTTAGGACAGTTGGGGTTGGAATAAAAGTAAAATATGTGTTAGAAAAAATCAGGGCTTTGTTTAATACAGTAATAACATGCTTCATTGAACTTCCAGGTTTTTCTCTATTCACAATTCTTCAGCTCTTAAAATTTTAAAAGAATGAATGGTCCATAAGCTTTCCTCTGGGTCCTCTAACAGACTCGCAGAAGACCATGGCTCGGTTTCAATCCAGCAAGATGTTCTCTCCCCTTTGCTCTCGTTCTCTCCCTGTCTTGCTGTCAGGACTGATCGAACTGGATAGGGGAAAGCAATGTGGCGGAACCTAGGTGGAGCTGTTTCTTTTACCTATACAGTAACATGCAGACCCATAAAAAGGAGTGAACAAGGTCAGAGAAGGAGGAACATCTTTCTGGAATGAAACACAGCCAACTTGGCTTGGTTCTGGGGCAAGTCCCCATAAACTAGAATAGGGTGTCACCACCCACCACCGGAGTAAGTATTGCTCTCTCTCCCTTTCCTAAATGGTTTTACAATAACAGTAGTGGAATGGGACTTTAACGACTTGTTTTATGCCCTGATTAATATGGTGGCAGAGAGAGGTCGTTAGTGTGTTGAAATGGGCTGTGGTTCTGACTGCTAACGAGGAGAAGGGGAGTGTCCTATGCTGATTCGGTTGAGAATAACTCCTTCGAGCCTAAAAATATACCCTGGTCCCAAATCTGTTTGCGCTGTCTTGCCTCAATGTTGACAAGATAGCACAAACAGGTCTGGGACCACAGGATATAAAAACATAGTTGGCAGGGAGGAAATAATAATAATAATAATTAGGTGTGCGAATACATTTGTTCTATTTTACACATGTACAAGAGTATATTACATACATTTGTTCTATTTTACACATGTACAAGAGTATATTATATACATTTGTTCTATTTTACACATGTACAAGAGTATATTATATACATTTGTTCTATTTTACACATGTACAAGAGTGTATTATATACATTTGTTCTATTTTACACATGTACAAGAGTATATTATATACATTTGTTCTATTTTACACATGTACAAGAGTATATTATATACATTTGTTCTATTTTACACATGTACAAGAGTGTATTATATACATTTGTTCTATTTTACACATGTACAAGAGTATATTATATACATTTGTTCTATTTTACACATGTACAAGAGTGTATTCTATACATTTGTTCTATTTTACACATGTAGAAGAGTGTATTATATACATGTGTCAATTGGAAATGTGTTTTGTACATATCCAAACTTCCCTGAGACACCCTTGGAGAGTGGGGGATATAGTGACATAGTCAGACAGAAAATTGTAGTGGAATTATAGTGGTGTATAGTAGGGGTACAGTATTGTAATGCTAATATAACAACTAGCAGTCTGTCAATGATGACATTATTTAAATACAAACTATAATATTGTGAGATGAAATTGCAATTCCATTCTATCAGTTCCATAGTTGCATATGACATGAAATATTGGGTCATTAGGTATTGGCCTACTGTATCTCATTAGGTATTGGCCTACTGTATCTATTGATCTATCTGGCGTTTGTGGACTGGAGCCAATTTACCGGATAGTTTCTGTCTTGCGTTCTTTGCTCTATCTGACCCGTGACTCAGTGTGGATCGAACATGGAGCCAGAGAGGGATGGAGAGATAGATGGAGAGAGGGACGAAGTAGGAGGAAAAGAAAGAGGACACTTTAAAGAAGAGCATACAAATCAGTGCATTGGAAATTAGTTCTATAACATTTCCATTGATCATCTGATGCTTGTTTTACATTTCTGAAATGATCATCCTTGCAATGTTACTTGGATATAATCCTGCTTGTACAAGAGATAGTGGTACTTACATTGTCAACCAGTAGGTGGCAGTATGAGTTACAGTATCATGATTACCAGCTATCCCCATGTGATTTACCTAGTTCACTCAGAATACACTCAGATAAGCACATAATGTTGAGCTGAGGGAGGTTTTCCACTCTAGATAGAATTCATTGAGATAACTACATAATGTTGAGCTGAGGGAGGTCTCCAGAGTTTACACTGTAAGTGAGCTATGGAATCAGACTTTGAATATCAAACAGGGAAGTGTTTATACAGCTAATACTGATGTAGGATACCCATCAATATTATAGCATTATGGTAAATATGGGACCGAGGGACCAGCTTTCTAATTGGTTCCCCAAATGTTTAGGGAGAGAGAGAGAGACAGAGAGAGACAGAGAGAAAGAGACAGAACGAGAGAGAGAGAGAGACAGAAAGAGGGGGAGAGAGAGAGAGAGAGAGAGAGAGAGAGAGAGAGAGAGAGAGAGAGAGAGAGAGACAGAGAGAGAGACAGACAGACAGACAGACAGAGACACAGAGAGACAAAGAGAGACAGAGCGAGAGAGAGAGAGAGACAGACAGACAGAAACAGAGACAGAGAGAGAGAGCGAAAGAGCAACAGAGAGAGAGAGACCTCTCTCACACCCCAGTACAGCAATAAGCATACAACAGCCATATTTAATGTATGTGGTGAATGTGTGCGACAGACAGTGTGCAGCTAGGAGACAGATTGAACGGTTGTGTGTGCGTGCATGTGTGTGCATCCGTGAGTGTGCCTGTGTGTGTCAAATAAAATAAAATTTTATTTGTCACATACACATGGTTAGCAGATGTTAATGCGAGTGTAGAGAAATGCTTGTGCTTCTAGTTCCAACCATGCAGTAGTATCTAACAAGTAATCTAACAAATTCACAACAACTACCTTATACACACAAGAGTAAAGGAATGAGTATGTACATATAAATATATGGATGAGCGATGGCTGACTGGCGTAGGCAAGATGCAGTAGATGATATGGAGTACAGTATATACATATGAGATGAGTAATGTAGGATATGTAAACATTATATAAATGGCATCGTTTAAAGTGGCTAGTGATACATTTATTTCATCCAATTATAATTATTAAGTGGCTAGAGATTTGAGTCGATGGCCGAACGGCATAGGCAAGATTCAGTAGATGGTTTAGAGTACAGTGTATACATTTGATATGAGTGATGTCAGATATGTAAACATTATATACAAAATTGTTTAAAGTGGCTAGTGATATATTTGTTACATCCAATTCCTATTATTTAAAGTGGCTAGAGATTTAAGTCAGTATGTTGGCAGCAGCCACTCAATGTAAGATGGCTGTTTAACAGTCTGATGGCCTTGAGATAGAAGCTGTTTTTCAGTCTCTCGGTCCCAGCTTTGATGCACCTGTACTGACCTCACCTTCTGGATGATAGCGGGGTGAACAGGCAGTGGCTCGGGTGGTTGTTGTCCTTGATTATCTTTTTGGCCTTCCTGTGACATCGGGTGGTGTAGGTGTCCTGGAGGGCAGGTAGTTTACCTCCGGTGATGAGTTGTGTAGTCCTCACTACCCTCTGGAGAGCCTTACGGTTGTGGGCGGAGCAGTTGCCGTACCAGGCGGTGATACAGCCTGACAGGATGCTCTCAATTGTGCATCTGTAGAAGTTTGTGAGTGTTTTTGGTGACAAGCCGAATTTCTTCAGCCTCTTCAGGTTGAAGAGGCGCTGTTGAGGCACTGTTGCGCCTTCTTCACCACGCTGTCTGTGTGGGTGGACCATTTCAGTTTGTCCGTGATGTGTACGCCGAGGAACTTAAAACTTTCCACCTTCTCCACTACTGTCCCGTCGATGTGGATAGGGGGGTGCTCCCTCTCCTGTTTCCTGAAGTCCACGATCATCTCCTTTGTTTTGTTGACGTTGAGTGAGAGGTTATTTTCCTGACACCACACTCCGAGGGCCCTCACCTCCTCCCTGAAGGCCGCCTCGTCGTTGTTGGTAATCAAGCCTACCACTGTAGTGTCGTCAGCAAACTTGATGATTGAGTTGGATGCGTGTTTGGCCACGCAGTCATGGGTAAACAGGGAGTACAGGAGAGGGCTGAGAACGCACCCTTGTGGATCAGCAGGGTGGAGATGTTGTTACCTACCCTCACCACCTGGGGGCCGGCCCGTCAGGAAGTCCAGGACCCAGTTGCACAGGGCTGGGTCGAGACCTAGGGTCTCAAGCTTAATGACGAGCTTGGAGGGTACTATGGTGTTAAATGCTGAGCAGTAGTCGATGAACAGCATTCTTACATAGGTATTCCTCTTGTCCAGATGGGTTAGGGCAGTGTGCAGTTTGATTGCGATTGCGTCGGCTGTGGACCTATTGGGACGGTAATCAAATTGGAGCGGGTCCAGGCTGTCTGGCAGGATGGAGGTGATATGATCCTTGACTAGTCTCTCAAAGCACTTCATGATGACGGAAGTGAGTGCTACGGGGCGATAGTCATGTGTGACAGATTTAAGAGTAATTCTAAGGGGACAGCAGCAGCAGGGCTGAAGGGCTGAAGGTCCTGGCCTTAGTTAATTATTGACACCATAGAACGCTCAGCTTTGTGCGGGGCTCAGCATACATACAAAACACACCTCATTATGTGATGGAGGTATAGATTTTCAAATCTCTAAGTGTCTGTGTCTGTCTGTGTGTGTGTGTGTGTGCGTGTGTGTATGTCTGTGTGTGTCTGTGTGCATGTGTGTGTGGGGTGTGTGCCTGTGTGTGTTTTAGTTAGGAGAGTAATCTGGTCAGATGATACACCTTTGGAAACAAGTGTCACTTGAGAGAAATAAAGAGAGACAGAAAAATGACTAAACTCTTGCCCTTTCTCTCACTTTTTCACAGTAGCCCTGTTTTCAGAGGAAGTTAGGTCTTCATTGACAACCTCTCCACCGTACAGGCTATACTCTCTCCCCTCTGTCTCTCTATCACTCCCTCCATCAGCTCAATCCGTCCAGACTGCCAGGGCTCCATCAGGATGGTGTCAGCTGGGCTACAGATGCTGGGCGCGGCCCTGCGATCATCGGCTGGCTGGGACGTATCATCATCTGTGCTCTGCCAATGTGGAAGGTGACAACCTTTATCTCACACCAAACCCTCACCGCTCAGGTCATCTGACAGGGGTTATGGAGCATGGGCCAGAGGCAGTGTGAGGTCTACGACTCCCTCCTGGCCTTGCTCCAGGACCTGCAGGCCGCCAGGGCTCTGACCATCATAGCAATCATCGCCGGAGAGTTCGCCATCCTGTTAGGCATCGCCGGGGAAGTGCATTAACTTAGAGGATGACGAGAGGTCCAAGGCCAAGGTAGCCAACGGTAGCCTTCCTCATCACTGCCCTCCTGGTCTTAGTCCCTGTCTGCTGGTCAGCCAACACCATCATCCAAGACCAAGACTTTTACAACCCCCTCCTTTCAGGTTACCTGAAAGGCTACCAAAGGGAGCTGTCAAACACAACGTAGCAGCCAAGTAGCCTACTATCTATGGTGGTGAAACAGACAGCACTCTCCAAAGTTCTGATTAATTCAAAGCATTTTAGATGTCACTGCAGTATGCCCACATACTTGAGTATAGCTGCGGGGCTTACACAAGTCCACATTTCTAGACATCAATACAGCAATTCTTAGACGTTGCTGCAGAACACACATCAACTGCGTACATACACAGCAGGGCTTACAAGATGCACATTTCATATCATTTTCAATAATTTTTTTATTTTACTAGGCATGTCAGTTAAGAACAAACTCTTATTTTCAATGGGAGCCTAGGAACAGTGGGTTAACTGCCTTGCAGAACGATAGATTTTTACCTCGTCAGCTCGGGGATTCGATCTTGCAACCTTTCGGTTACCCACTCTTTTGCAAGTTTAATCCCTACTTTTTTGCATGTTGTACAGCCCAGCTTTGAATTCTACATGACAAGCCAGGGTTATACGCTTGCTTGTTCTTGAACTGCAAATTGCACCTGCTTTTCGGAACACTTTGTCGGTGAACACAACAAGTGTAGACCTTACAGTGAAATTGAAAACAATGCAGTTCAAGAAGAGTTAAGAAAATATTTACCACTCCTCTCCTCCGGCACCGACAGTTCTCTTGCTCCTTCTGCATTCGATTCACCATCTTTCTCTGGGTTATTTGGACTTCAAAAATGTCATACTCGATTGCCTTTTCTTATCTATTTTTTTATTTGGTTTTCCCACATTTCAAATTCAGTAGGCCTAGGCTACGTGAAGTGATTACATAGGGACCGCCTAACTAGCTGACCACCACTACCAGGACCTGTGTCAGCCCTCCCCATAATCTCGATGTAAAGATTTGAGAGCAGGTCTGGAATCAGTGTGGCAGGATAGGATGATTACACAGAAGGATCACCGTGCTTTTGCATGACGGTATTTCTGGGGGGCGGGAGAAATAACGAGGAGGCAACTTGATTTAACGCTGATCACTTTTATTTGAATGTTTACAGTGCGAACAGTGAAACTATTAATACATAATGTGAGGTGCTAAAGCCGGGCAAATAGGTGCCGGAATGAACAAAGTAAAATCTGAGATGTCAAATAACTTTTTTACCTTTATTTAACTAGGCAAGTCAGTTAAGAACAAATGACGGCCTAGGAACAGTGGGTTAACTGCCTTGTTCAGGGGCAGAACGACAGATTTTTACCTTGTCTGCTCGGGGGATTCAATCTTGCAACCTTTTGGTTACTAGTCAAACGCTCTAACCAATAGGCTACCGGCCTGCATGTGAACTTTCTTCCACATCTAAATGTGATGAGTTTGCGACATATTTCAGTGATACGATAGCAAACAGTAGGCTGGGTATCAGTCAAGCAAGACCTGATGAGAAGTTTGATGATATGTGCCCTAAGCTACAAGGCAGAGGCACTATGGATTTATTTTCCCTGGTTGACACGGACATGTTCAGGAAAGTGATATCACAACTGAAGACTTCTACCTGCCTTCTCGATCCTATCCCCACCACTTTCTTCAAAACAGTTTTTAATTGCATATCTGAAGAAGTGTAAGCTATTGTTAACCACTCCCTGTTCACAGGCACTTTCCCCACTGCACTAAAAAAAAAAGCTATTATGAAACCCCTTTGAAGAAACGTTATCTAGATTCTTCAGCTATTAGCAAATTTCAGCCAATCTCCAACCTTCCATTGTTAAATTTAAACTCTGAAGAAATTGGTTTTCAAACTTAAGTGCCAAAACTTCCAATCTGGTTTTCGTGCCCACCACAATACAGAGACAGCCTTAGTTACAGTGGTAAAGGATCTTAGAGCCAACACAGATGCCAAACATCTCTCTGTCCTTGTTCTCTTGGATTTAAAGTAGAACTGACAGCATTTTGGAAACAAATATTTTCATATACAACCCCAGGAAGAACATCACCCTTTTAAAACATTTTTACGTTTCCATAAATTCTCAGAATGTTTGGGAATTACATACACAAAAGCATTTGTGAAAATTCAATAGCAGTATAAAGTGGGAAAGGGTCTGAGCGTTTTGATAATTAACAGACACTGCAATAAATATACCTAATAAAAACCTCTTGTCTCGTCCAAGGCCGGAGTCTACAAATCAAATCAAACTTTATTTGTCACACGCGCCGAATACAACAAGTCCGGTGGCCATTTGATTAATTGTTCAGCAGTCTTATGGCTTAGGGGTAGAAGCTGTTAAGGAGCTTTTTTTGATTCTAGACGTGGTGCTCCAGTACCACCCAGTGATATACTGGGCCGTATTCACTACCCTCTATAGGACCTTACGAACAGATTCGGAGCAGTTGCCATACCAGGCGGTGATGCAACCGGTCAGGATGCTCTCGATGGTGCAGCTGTAGAACTTTTTGAGGATCTGGGGACCAGACTGGTGCGCTACTGTATAGCCAATCAGAGCTACAGTAGGCCTTTATACAAACAAGCCATATGCCACACAGGCCTGTTGCAACAGCGCAACTTAAATAAATACAACACACTCGCCAAAAGCCACAAAATATATCTGAATGGATTTCTTCTGCAAATACAGTGCATTCGGAAAGTGTTCAGACCCCTTGACTTTTACCATCATTTTATTATGTTGCAGCCTTATTCTAAAATTGATTAAATCGTTTTTTTCCACATCAATCTACAGTGCACACAATACCCCATAAGTGAAAACAGGTAAAAAAGAAAACGGAAATAACACATTTACATAAGTATTCAGACCCTTTACTCAGTACATTGTTAAAGCACCTTTGACAGCGATTACAGCCTCAAGTCTTCTTGGGTATGCTACAAGCTTGGCACACCTGTATTTGGGGAATTTCTCCCATTCTTCTCTGCAGATCCTCTCAAGCTCTGTCAGGTTGGATAGGGAGCGTCGCTGCACAGCTATTTTCAGGTCTCTCCAGAGATGAACCTTCTCCCCAGTCAGAGGTCCTGAGCGCTCTGGAACAGGTTTCCATCAAGGATCTCTCTGTACTTTGCTCCGTTCATCTCTCTGTACTTTCCCTCAATCCAGACTATTTTCCCAGTCCCTGTCACTGAAAAAGATCCCCACAGCATGATGCTGCCACCACCATGCTTCACCATAGGGATGGTGCCATGTTTCCTCCAGACTTGACTCTTGGCATTCAGGCCAAAGAGGTCCATCTTGGTTTCATCAGACCAGAGAATGTTGTTTTTCTGTTTCTCTGGTCCATTGAAAACTGAGATCACCCTGATGTCTTCATTAACACAGGAACCTACCACCCAGCACACACACACACACGCACGCACACACACACACACACACACACACACACACACACACACACACACACACACACACACACACACACACACACACACACACACACACAAACACACACACACACACACACACGTCAATTCAGTCAATTCAGGAGAAGAACTGAACCTCTGATTCAAGAATTTAAAAAGGACATTGATTTTCAATTATCATTTTCAATTCTGGAAACAGAATTTCAATTAACCTCTTGAGTTGACAGAATTTGATCAATGCAAGTGTGTTTACATACACTAGCGTCGCTCCCAATTGTATTGGGATGCACAAAAACTGTCCGCAGGAAGCCAGATGTTAAGTAAAATTCCATTTCATTTTACTGTGCCGGTGGGCAGGACGGTTGGTCATTATGACGGGGGAATTTGTGACAAAATACACTATATATACAAAGTATGTGGACACCCCTTCAAGTGGATTAGTCTATTTCAGCCACACCCATTGCTGACAGGTGTATAAAATCACACAGTTTTGCAAATCTTGGCAGTAGAATGGCCTTACTGAAGAGCTCTCTGGAGTGATTAATCACTCCTCACCATCTGGCAGTCTGACGAACGAATATGGGTTTGGCGTATGCAAGGAGAACGCTACCTGCCTCAATGAATAGTGCCAACTGTAAAGTTTGGTGGAGGAGGAATACTTTTCAGGGGCTGTTTGGGCTAGGCCCCTTAGTTCCAGTGAAGGGAAATCTTAACGCTACAGTGTCCCGTCCAGGCCTGAGAAGACAGGCTGGTGTGTTTAGTTTAGTTTTTGGTGTAGGGGTTTTTGTGTTCTAGGTGATATATTTCTATGTTGGGGTAATGGTTCCCAACTAGAGGTAGCTGTGTGTCGTTGTCTCTAATTGGGAACCATATATATGTTTGGGGTTTTCTATTAGGTTTTGTGGGTTATTGTTTGGTCATAGCTTTGTTTGTGTGAATAGTTGTGGTCAGCGGCATGATCTTCGTTACGTTCATTTTGTTGTTTTGTCCCAGTTACGTGAATAAATAAACATGTATACTGAATACCTCGCTGCGCCTTGGTCTGTCCCTTCAGGAGATCGTGACATACAGCATATAATGACATTCTAGATGATTTTGTGCTTCCAATTTTGTGGCAACAGTTTAGGAAAGGCCCTTTCCTGTTTCAGCATGACAATGCCCCTGTGCACAAAGCGAAGTCCATACTGAAATGTTTTGTCGAGATCGGTGTGGAAGAACTTGACTGGCCTGCACAGAGCCATGACCTCAACCCCATCGGACACCTTTGGGATGAATTGGAACGCCGACTGCGAGCCAGGCATAATTGCCCAAGATCAGTGCCCAACCTCACTAATGCTGTTGCGGCTGATTGGAAGCAAGTCCATCTAGTGGAAAGCCTTCCCAGAAGAGTGGAGGCTGTTGTAGCAGCAAAGAGGGGACCAAATCATATGCCCATGATTTTGGAAGGAGATGTTTGGCGAGCAGTCCACATACCTTTGGCAACGTAGTGTATCTACAGGATTGCATTATTAAACAGACTTTCCGTCTGTTGTAGACACACTCCTTCTCTGCTTACCTCATGTCAAAATAAAAGTCAGCCAAAAGTTATTCCTTCCTTTGTCCACATATGGCGCATGTGCAGGACTTTTATCTTGGTAAGCAGCTCCAAGGAGTTCCGGCAACCTTTTCTTGCCGTCTCTCTAATGCAAAGGAGGCTGGTGGGAGGAGCTATAGGAGGACGGGCAAATTGTAATGGCTGGAATGGAATCAATGGACCAGAGTCAAACGTGATAGGAGTGAAAGGAGGTGTGAAAAGAAGAGAAGATGAAAGAAGAGAAGAGGAAGTGTGTTTCTCACAGATTCAGTGCATCTGAAGGCCACCTGACACAGATTAACACAGATTAACACACAGATTAAACCCCTCGACTTGGAATATAACTCTGAACAAAACGTGTTAGTGCATGTGTGTATCGGTCTGCCTATCTGTTTGTGTGTTTGAGTCTGTGCACTTGTCTCTCTATATCCGTCTATGTCCCTGACCTGTTCTCCAGTCTAAGCCTGTGTCACATGGTGAGCCAGGAATGATGCATGACAATTTAGCCAGACACGGAGTGAACAAGATGAGTTGAGAAATCTATACTGGATAGAGACTGAAACAAGGCCTACGTCCCTCTGGGATGGCAGGCTGCCTGGTCCTATCCCTCAGCCCAGTCCATCTATCCTCCATCACCACTACCACTACTACCAGGCCAAGGGGTGGCAGGTTGCCCATTTGGGGTTACCATTCTAGTTTAGCTTGGTTGACATGTCTGCACAGCACAATCAATGGTACCCTTTTAGTATCTCTGGGTACTGGGTGAATGGATTATCCTTTGCTCTCCATCCCTCTCTCTCTAATGGTCCAGCAGACTCACAGATGTTCTGGGTCCACAGAATAACAGAGTACCTTGGCATGGGTCCAGGCAGTGGGACCTCTCCTCTCTCCATAAACTAGAAGACAGTGTCATCACCGAAGCGTGCATTGCCCTCTCTCTCCTAAATGGTTTTACAATAACAGCAGTGGAATGGGACTTTAATGACTCGTCTTATGTCTTAATCAATATGATGGCAGAGAAGGGTTGTTAGTGGGTTCAACTGGGCCATGGTGCTGACAGCTAACATGGAGGAAAGGCCTGTTGTGCTGATTGGGCAGAGAAAAACTCCCTCAAGCCTAAAGATACAGTTGGAGGAGAAGATAAAGTGAGAGAGATATCTGTGTGGTATTACAGTCAGTAGTGGTACAGCATACCAATGCTAATAACAACTAGTCGTTTCAAGTTTACCAGTCCCGTAGCGAGGCTGAAGTGATAGGTATTTTACAAATTTGTACAGCATACTGTACATAAGTAGAGATGTATTTTTAATATTGTAGTCTTTAAAACATTGTGCCAATACAAACTATAATATTATGACATTGAACTGGGATGACATTCAATCACTTCCATAGTTGCATATGATATAAAATATTGGGTCATTAGGTATTGGTCTACTGTATGTCATATTGATCTATCTGGGGTTTGTGGACTGGAGCCAATTTACCGGATAGTTTCTGTCTTGCAGTCTCTGCTCTATCTGACCCGTGAGTCAGTGTGGATCAAACATGGAGCGAGAGAGGGATGGAGAGATAGATGAAATAGGAGGAAAAGAAATAGGACACTTTAAAGAACAGCATACAAGTCAGTGCCTTGGCAATGAGCAATGAGCTATATATATATTGATTATCTGATGCTTGTTTCATTTTTGTGAAATTATCATTTTTACAATGTTAATGCTACAGATGTAATCCTGCTTGGACAAGAGAGAGTGGTACTTACATTGTCAACCAGTAGGTGGCAGTGTGAGTTACTGTATCATGACAGAGAGACAGACAGAGAGATAGCGAGACAGACAGACAGACAGACAGACAGACAGACAGACAGACAGACAGAGAGAGAGAGAGAGAGAGAGAGAGAGAGAGAGAGAGACATAGAGAGACAGAGAGAGAAGAGAGAGAGAGAAAGACAGAGAGAGACAGTCCCTAGTACAGCAAGCAGCATACACCTTCATGTTGCCAAAAACACCTCATTATGTAATGGAGGTACAGGCTTTGCGTTCTCTATGTGTGTATATCTGTGTGTGAGTGTGTGAGCCTAAAATGACTAACTAACTGCCTGTAGCTCAGGCCCTGAAGCAAGGATATGCATATTCTTGGTACCATTTGAAAGGAAACAACTTTGTGGAAATGTGAAAGGAACGTAGGAGAATATAACAGAATAGATCTGGTAAAAGATAATACAAAGAAAAAACGAAACGTTATTTTCCCCCTTTCCCTTTCCAACAACGGACTAAATTAAAACTGCCACCAATGTGGAAAAGAAATCCTGAATACAAAATGTTATGTTTGGGGCAAATCCAAGAAAACATCACTCTTCATATTTTCAAGGATGGTGGAGGCTGCATCATGTTATGGGTATGCTTGTCATCGGCAAGGACTGGGAAGTTTTTTATGATAGAAAGAAATGGAATAGAGCCAAGCACAGGCAAAATCCTAGAGGAAAACCTGGTTCAGTCTGCTTTCCAACAGACACTGGGAGACAAATTAACCTTTCAGCAGGACAATAGCCTAAAACACAAGGCCAAGTATACACTGGAGTTGCTTACCAAGATGACATTGAATGTTTATGAGAGACCTAGTTACAATACAAATTAGTCCAAAATGACACAATACATTATTTACCATTAATTTCTATTTGGCACAAAATCATCTGAAACACAACCAAAACAAACCGCAAATGCATCCAACAAGTTTGTAGAGTCAGACGCTTGATGTAATCATTGCGTGCTAAGAATATTGGACCAAATACTTAACTTTTGACTACTTTAATACACAAGTGAATTTGTCCCAGTACTTTTGTTCCCCTGAAATGGGGTTGCTTACCAAGATGACATTGAATGTTCCTGAGAGACCTAGTTACAATTTTGACTTAAATCAGCTTGAAAAGCTATGGCAAGACTTGAAAATGGCTGTCTAGCAATGATCCATAACCAACTTGACAGAGCTTGAAGAATTTACAAAAGAATAATGCGCAAATATTATACAAATCCAGGTGTGCAAAGCTCTTAGAGACTTACCCAGAAAGATCGCTGCCAAAGGGGCTTCTACAAAGTATTGACTCAGGGGTGTGAATACTTATGTATATTAGATATTTCTGTATTTCATTTTCAATAAAAAAAAATGTCAAAAAACACATTTTCACTTTGTCATTATGGTGTATTGTGTGTAGATAGGTGAGATAAAAAACAATCAATGAAATCTATTTTGAATTCAGGCTGTTACAACAAAATGTGGATTAAGTCAAGGGGTATGAATACTTTCTGAAGGCACTGTATGTATTTATGTGTGTGTGTGTGTGTGGAGGCGTTACTTGATTGGCTCAAAGGTACAATAGGTTAGGTTCCAATGTTCATACTAACACAGGGTGGTGGGGATGGGAATAAGGCGTATGCATGCGTGTGTGCGATTGGTTGACTGTGTGCGCATACTGTACGGTACATGCGTTCCGATTCTTGTTGTTGTTGATGTTGATTCCTGGGAGATCTAGGTCAGAGGTAGGTCAGTATTCCTGAGACGAGACAAGTCCATCTAGCCTGAGTTATGATGCTGGAATATCATACTGTTTGAATTATAGTTTGACTGGAGGAGGACTGGAGTATCATACTGTATGAGTTATGGTCTGACTGGAGGAGGACTGGAGTATCATACTGTTTGAGTTATAGTCTGACTGGAGGAGGACTGGAGTATCATACTGTATGAGTTATAGTCTGACTGGAGGAGGACTGGAGTATCATACTGTATGAGTTATAGTCTGACTGGAGGAGGACTGGAGTATCATACTGTATGAGTTATAGTCTGACTGGAGGAGGACTGGAGTATCATACTGTATGAGTTATAGTCTGACTGGAGGAGGACTGGAGTATCATACTGTATGAGTTATAGTCTGACTGGAGGAGGACTGGAGTATCATACTGTATGAGTTATAGTCTGACTGGAGGAGGACTGGAGTATCATACTGTATGAGTTATAGTCTGACTGGAGGAGGACTGGAGTATCATACTGTATGAGTTATAGTCTGACTGGAGGAGGACTGGAGTATCACACTGTATGAGTTATGGTCTGACTGGAGGAGGACTGGAGTATCATACTGTATGAGTTATAGTCTGACTGGAGGAGGACTGGAGTATCATACTGTATGAGTTATGGTCTGACTGGAGGAGGACTGGAGTATCACACTGTATGAGTTATAGTCTGACTGGAGGAGGACTGAGGGGGAGAGCTGAGTTCATCAAGTGTTTCTATGCTGATTGGATACAGTCAGAGTCAGAGTCATTGCCAGAGTCAGAGTCAGTATCATGCTATAAGAGTTACTTCCAGAGTCAGTATCATACTGTATGAGTTTTAGTCTGACTGGAGGAGGACTGAGGGGGAGAGCTGAGATCATCAAGTGTTTCTTTGTTGATTGGATACAGTCAGAGTCATTGCCATTCGCCACATACATCCGTAAGGAAATCATTCTCTAACCCAGGGTTGACCAAACTCGGTCCTGGGGACCCCCTGGGTGCACATATGCATTGCAGACACACACACACACACACACACACTCAATGGGGGCTAATTCCCATGTCGCTGGCTTGTTGTTGCTTGTTATCAATCACAAGGCTTTAACGTAATTTGGCCCTTGGGTGGTGTGTGTGCTGTATTTTAAATTTGACGTATTATGGATAAAAGTCTATTTTTTATGCGTTAATGCTGCATGGATACAAGGTTAATTTTGTGTGGTTACAGGGTTAAAACTAAAAAACTCAAAGATTAACAGTTTAGGCGTTAATTCCGAGTGGTTAAGATCAGGGCTATGGTTTGGGGAAGGCTTAAATTACAAGCAGCGCACTATTACCAAGTATCATCAAGTATTCTCACGGGTTTGCTAATAAATAAAAAATAATAATCTATATACAATGTGTGCAAATGAGGTAAGATAAGGAACATAAGGCAATAAATAGGCCATGGTGGCGAAGTAATTACAGTATAGCAATTTAACACTGGAATGGTAGATGTGCAGTAGATGAATGTGCAAAGTAAAAATACTGGGGTGCAAAGGAGCAAGATAAATAAATGACTATGGTAGGGGATGAGGTAGTTGGTTGGGCTATGTACAGGTGCAGTGATCTGTGAGCTGCTCTCACAGCTGGTGCTTGAAACTAGTGAGGGAGATAAGTGTCTCCAGTTTCAATGATTTTTGTAGTTCGTTCCAGTCATTGGCAGCAGAGAACTGGAAGGAAAGGCGGCCAAAATAGGAGATGGCTTTGGGGGTGACCAGTGAGATATACCTGCTGGAGCAGGTACTGCTGGGGTGCTGTGGTCTAAGCAGCGTGCTCTGGCTCCAAGCACCAAGGAAGACATATATTGATGTTCTGGGGACCTTGATCTAGTGATCAGGCTAGTGTGTGTGCTTGTGTGCACATGTGTGTGTGGTGTTGTGTGTGTATATATATATATATATACACTGAGTCTATAAAACATTAAGAACACCTTCCTAATATTGAGTTGCATCCCCCCTACAGCCTCAAGTCGTCGGGGCATGGACTCTACAAGGTGTTGAAAGCGTTCCACAAGGATGCTGGCCCATGTTGACTCCGTTGCTTCCCACAGTTGTGTCAAGTTGGCTGGATGTCCGTTGGGTGGTGAACTGTTGAGTGTGAAAAACCCAGCAGCGTTGCAATTCTTGACACACTCAAACCGGTGCGCCTGGCACCTACTACCATACCCCGTTCAAAGGCACTTCAATCTTTTGTTGTACCCATTCACCCTCTGAATGGTACACAGACTGTACACAATCCATGTCTCAAGGTTTTCATCTACACTGATTGAAGTGGATTTAACAAGTCACATCAATAAGGGATCATAGCTTTCATCTGGATTCACCTGGTCAGTCTATGTCATGGAAAGAGCTTGTTCTTAATGTACAGACATGGCTCTCATCGAGAAGCGGAAGCAGGTCTACTATTTATTACTGTCATCATAAGGACAGGGTTTTAATTTCTCTGTGTTGCTCTGAAGAAGGCTGAAGTACTGTATAGAGATCACAATATCAAGCAGTAACCTTACTGTCTGCACTCTCCACTGCTTTATAATGTCTACTATTTCTGGACAAGCTTTAATTCCCCTCTCTCGCGCTCTCTCACTCGATTTCCCCTCTCTTTTTTTTCTCTCCTGGTCTCTCTCCAACGCAATAATCAAGAAAACAGAGATAACCAAATCCACCGAGAGAGAGCATACATTTGTCTAAGCCTTGGAAATCAAACACAGTTGTTTACATTCTCAATATCCACCAGCCTTGTTTCTAACCAGTTAAGGAAATCCATATATTCATGTGTGTATTGTTTGTGCAAATTGCCCACACAGCCTTTTTCTGGTAAACAAATGGATTGAAATATCATCTATATTGTAGCCTGTCACTGGAAATGGCATTAGAAAAAGCTTACTATTGCAGACATTATTGTGTTATCAACCTCTTTATTGTGGAATGTACAATATCTCTGTTTTACTTTTCTTATTGGAGTTTTACTCTACTGTGTTTCACTGTATAGCTGTTTCACTGTCAATCACTCTTTAGTCGGTGAACTGGAGTTGTATATCCATGTACAGTACCTGTCAAAAGTTTGGACACACCTACTCATTCAAGGGTTTTTCTTTATTTTTACTATTTTATATGTTGTAGAATAATAGTGAAGACATCAAAACTATGAAATAACACATATGGTAACACGTAGTAACCAAAAAGTGTTAAACAAATCAAAATATATTTTAGATTCTTCAAACGAGCCACCCTTTGACTTGATGATAGCTTTACACACTCTTGGCATTCTCTCAACAAGCTTCACCTGGAATGCTTTTCCAACAGTCTTGAAGGAGTTCCCACATATGCTGAACACTTGTTGGCTGCTTTTCCTTCACTCTGCGCTCTAAGTCATCCAAAAGCATCTCAAATGGGTTGAGATCGGGGGATTGTGGAGGCCAGGTCATCTGATGCAGCACTCCACCACTCTCCTCCTGTGAGCATTATTTCTGTCAAATAGCCCTTACACAGCCTGAAGGTGTGTTTTGGGTCATTGTCCTGTTGAAAAATAAATGATAGTCCCACAAAGCGCAAACCAGATGGGATGGCGTATCGCTGCAGAATGCTGTGGTAGCCATGCTGGTTAAGTGTGCCATGAATTCTAAATAAATCACAGACAATGTCACCAGCAAGAACCCCCACACCATCACACCTCCTCCTCCATGCTTCACTGTGGGAACCACACATCCAGAGATCATCCGTTTACCTACTCTGCTTCTCACAAAGACACGGCGGTTTGAACCAAAAATCTGACCAAAGTACAGATTTACACTGGTCTAATGTCCATTGCTCGTGTTTCTTGGCCCAATCAAGTCTCATCTTCTTATTGGCGTCCTTTAGTAGTAGTTTCTGTGCAACAATTCGACCATGAAGGCCTGATTAACGTAGTCTCCTCTGAACAGTTGATGTTGAGATGTGTCTGTTACTTGAACTTTGTGAAGCATTTATTTGGGATGCAATTTCTGAGGCTGGTAACTCTAATGAACTTATCCTCTGCAGCAGAGGAAACTATGGGTCTTCCTTTCCTGTGGCGGTCCTCATGAGAGCCAGTTTCATCACAGCGCTTGGTGGTTTTTGAGACTGCACTTGACGAAGCTTTCAAAGTTCTATACATTTTTCGGATTGACTGACCTTCATGTCTTAAAGTAATGATGGACTGTCATTTCTCTTATTTGAGCCGTTCTTGCCATAATATGGACTTGGTCTTTTTCCAAATAGGGCTATCTTCTGTATACCATCCATACCTTGTCACAACACAACTGATTGGCTCAAACGCATTAAGAAGGAAAGAAATCCCACACATTAACTTTTAACAAGGCACCCCTATTAATTGAAATGCATTCCAGGTGACTACCTCATGAAGCTGGTTGAGAGAATACCGAAACGTTGGTGATTTACCCAATAAATTACTGGGAGCTAATATATAGAGTGTGCGACTCTCTTTATTTATTTTCATAACTGATTGAGAGAATGCCAAGAGTGTGCAAAGCTGTCATCAAGGCAAAGGGTGGCTACTTTCCATTCTCTCTGTCCTTCTCTCCACTCTCATGTTAGCTGTAATGTTTTCTGTACTCAATAGGAATGGGTTCTATAGCTGATTCAAGTATTTTTAGTATGTCGAATGTTAAGTTCCTTTAGATGGCATAGAAGGCCCTTCTTGCCTTGTCTCTCAGATTGTTCACAGCTCTGTGGAAGTTACCTGTGGCGCGGTATATATCGTTTTTTGTGTGCTCTAGGGCAACAGTGTCCAGATGGAATTTGTATTTGTGGTCCTGGCAACTGGACCTTTTTTGGAACACCATTATATTTTGCATCACTAAAATTTACTGTCAGGGCCCATTTACTGTTAGGGCCCATTTACTTTCAGGGCTCATTTACTGTCAGGGCCCTTCTGACAGAATCTGTGCAGAAGATCTAGGTGCTGCTGTAGGCCCTCAATGGTTGGGGACAGAAACACCAGATCATCAGCAAACAGTAGACATTTCACTTCAGATTCTTGTAGGGTGAGGCCGGGTGCTGCAGACTATTTTAGTGCCATCGCCAATTTGTTGATTCTCTCTCTCTCTCTCTCTCTCTCTCTCTCTCTCTCTCTCTCTCTCTCTCTCTCTCTCTCTCTCTCTCTCTCAGTCTCTGTCAACCTCTCTCAACCTCTCTCAACCTCTCAACCAGAATTGATCAAGACAAGATCCATCCCCTCGACTTTGACAGTCAGAGCCGAGTAGAGCTCTGCAACTCAGGGGCAGAGAGGAAGCCAAATAACCCTGGAAATGAAAGTCAATGCACGAGCAAAGAGATCTGTAGCCCGAGGTCATCGCTGTCCACCCTGGTTTGCTATTACATTCTACTGTCTTCCCACCCAACCATTCCAACTGACACAAACAGGCCACACACAAACAGACACACACACACAAACATGCATACCCACACATTGGTCGGGGGATTCCATTTCCTGAAATGCCATATTTGACTAGGGACAATTGTTTTGTGCTAGTGTGTTGACCGTAAA
The DNA here is from genome assembly GCA_030435695.1 of Brachymystax lenok tsinlingensis. Classification (NCBI taxonomy): domain Eukaryota; kingdom Metazoa; phylum Chordata; class Actinopteri; order Salmoniformes; family Salmonidae; genus Brachymystax; species Brachymystax lenok. Next base: position 12,546,104 of record CM059812.1, read on the forward strand.
ACTTTGACTGGGGTGTCTGAGTAATAAACAGCTATAACATAATCCCTGGGCACTTGGGAGACAGGTCAGAAAGCAAGCAGAGTAATGGTTGTGTACAGTGTGATTGCTAATCAGAAACTAGCGGTAGCAGTAGTGGTTAGCGGAGGGGGTAGCCAAGCCTAATTTAGTTCACTTAAACAGGTGCTAATCTAACCTAGCGGTAGCAGTAGCAGTTAGCGGAGGGGGGTATCTTAGCCTAACTTAGTCCAGTTTAACAGGTGCTAATCTAACCTAGCAGTAGCAGTAGCAGTTAGCGGAGGGGGGTAGCTTAGCCCAACTTAATCCAGTTAAACAGGTGCTAATCTAACCTAGCGGTAGCAGTAGCAGTTAGCGGAGGGGGGTATCTTAGCCTAACTTAGTCCAGTTTAACAGGTGCTAATCTAACCTAGCGGTAGCGCAGGCTGTTAGCCTACAACAATTATAATAACAAGTAGCCATACGGAGGAACAGACCAGCGGATGGGGGATGAAATGAACTGCTGGGCTGCTATTTAAAGCCGCAGATGAGAAAATAGTCATTGACTTTCTCAGTGTCAGCTGAGCTAAAAATAGAGCCGCTTGTCTTAAACGTGTAGGCTACAGCAGCGGCTAGTTGTGCAGCACTGGTAGAGAGAGGAGAAGAGAGGATGCTCTCTTCTGGTAGAGAGAGGAGAAGAGAGGATGCTGGTGGTTACATGTGTTTGAATTTAATTAATTAACACACAGAAAATAAAGAAATCAGCATTGCTTGGATTCTAGCTACACTCAAACATAAAATAATAAGGTATGTGTAATACAACCAGCCTTGTAGGCCTAACATGTCATTTTATCCTACCATTTATAGAAAGTTTAAAAAAACACATTCTGGTTAATTGTGTCACCTCCAAGTCCATAAATTACCCCAATTCTGTCTAGGCCTACTCTATAAAAATATCCTACGGGTTAAAACACATTTTGTAATCACGCTATGAAGTAAACCAACAGTCTTTAACATTCCCTCATTGCCTGATGCTCATCCACAGCAGCCTGTTATTCTCCCTGATGCCCATACATCAGCCTGGGGCACTGAGGGGCAGATGAGCAGATGATGACATTTTTTCCGGCAGCATGACTGACTGCTGCTCTCTCTCACTGGCCCCCAGGCACAAGGGTCAGCCATGTTCGGCTGATATGGTATAGAAATAGACTGCGTTTTTTGAGTCGCACCGGTGCAGTCCTTGATGGCAGTGTGACAATAAGTCTCGTACAAACTTGGACCCAGGCGCAGAGAGACACAGTAGGTAGAGTTGAGGATAAATCCAGAACATTTACTGAAGCTTAAACAGCAAAAACAACAAAGCACTGGCACATGAATCACTAAACAAATCAAGAGACCTGAGCAACCGGCCCAATCCACAGAGGACTTAAATAGTCATACACCACGTGAACCCAAGAAGCCCAATCAGGCTCACCTGGACACTAGAAAACATAAGGGTGCCCTCCAGTGGCCCCCTCAGGGAGTACACTCAAAGGTGACCTGTGACAGGCAGTCCTTGATGGCAGTACTTGATATGGTTGTAGGTTGAGGTTTAGGTGACAGTATATTGTAGAATATGTAATAATGTCAAGATAATCATCTGTGATTAGGTAATAAGGCCAAGATGATGTTAACTGTGACATGCATGATGATGAGTGATTACGCTGTTGTGTTAATACACGTGTCTCTTGTGAGAATGGTGGATCCTGAAACACTAAACAGATTCAAAGAATCATCTGTTTTCAAAAGACATTGTACTTTTTGGTTGGTCAGAGATAGATACAAAAGGCCATAGAGAAAGGGGAAAAGGGATGGAGAGAGAATGAGAGAGAATAGAGAAAGAGAAAGAACAGAGGGAGAGAGAGAGCGAGAGAGAGAGATGGTATAACATGCAGAGCTGTAGGGGTCGCAGCTGTCAGTACCTAGGCCGCAGGGAATGACGTCTCATTTCTCTCTCTCTCTCTCTCTCTCTCTCTCTCTCTCTCTCTCTCTCTCTCTCTCTCTCTCTCTCTCTCTCTCTCTTTCCCTTTATCTCTCTCTCTCTCTCTCTCTCTCTCTCTCTCTCTCTCTCTCTCTCTCTCTCTCTCTTTCTTCCCCTCACTATATTCCCCTCTCTATCCCTCTCTCCTCTCACTCTATGTCCCTCTTTCTCTCTTCCTCTCTTTTTACCCTCTCTTTCTCTCCCCCTCCCTCCCTCTACCAGCTCTCTCCCTCTCTCTCTCCCCCTCTATCCTCTTTTTCTCTTCTAAATCACATTATTTAATCAGCATTATGTCTGAGTGAGCGAAATGAGAGCCTCACATTAATCCATTACTTATCTCTATAGCAATGCTTTCAGATGGGCGATACCATATTTACCATACAGAGTCAAATCCCTAATGGGACTTAATGTGACGTATATTTCAACAAATCGAGGAATTATGAAAAGTAGGGAAAGTTCATTGTTCATTTTCTTCTTTGGAATGAATGGTTTTCGCAGTGTTTAGCCTGTCCTTAAGTTACGCAAAATAACTACAATTTAACTTCAATTTCAGTTTCAATTTGGCCTTAATGACATAACTATTATTACTTGGGTCTATGTGGGGAAAAAGCCTATAGGGATTTCTATATGGGGTTGTCTAAATGTGAGCTGTTTTATTAATGTAGGACTTATTATGTATGCAGTGTAAGTAATGTGTTGATGACGTACTCAACGCATACGTACTCATGTGTTTAAGTGTTGGGTGGATGAACATATGGTTGCTAAAGGTGAGTGACACACTCATGCTCCTCCTCTTCAAGACAAAGACAAAAAAATGGCCTAGAAAAGTCGATACACTTGTCAAGGATACAATGAAAGACCAAAACTCCAACTATGTGAAAACTATATAAGCCTATAAAATTACACCATCTAGACTCAAGAGGTTGTGCTAATACAGCTCACATCCGCTCTAGAATACTCGAACCCGGTAACCTGATATTTTCTGGGCTTGCTGCCGTGTAGAACCTCCCTCAAACAGTTCCAACACTCAACGTTTTCCACCAAGCCTTATGGCCAAATTACCACACCCCGGAGTCAAGATGGAGAGGATCTGTGAATACGTTCATCCAGCAGTAGGGGGAAGCTTTTACAGGGCATGCAGGTGAGCTCCGCCGAGTGGCGATCAATCATGGCCCACTCGGGACCTGCCCACGCCTCTACGTCTGTCTACTTCTTCTGCCACGTCAACCCCAGCTCCCAGCAGCCCCATCCCTTATGGTGATATGTGGCGGCGCGGTTGGGGGTGGTGCATGACCCGCCAGTCGGCTACGATTAAAGATTCCAATCCCCTATATAGTCATGAATATTTCCTGATTCACATAATTTACGTCTTTGGGCTTCTTTCACGTTTCTCTGTCCATTGAAGGTCGTTTCAGCTAAAATTGTGAGACAGCTAACGGATACGCTAATGCCTCATTGGCATGGCTGCGTTAGCTAGCATATATGCTAGTGAGCTTTACATTAGCATGACCGCGCTAGATAGCTTAGCAGCTACAGTATCTTCAACTGATTCTGATGGGAGTGAGTGGCCATTGTTGTTTATGCTAATCTATTCCACACACATAGGCCTGTGTAATTGTGATGCTATCATCTAGACATGAGGTAAGATTTGTGCTCAGTCAATCAAGCACAATTAGGCATCCATTACAGGTCCGTCAATCGTGCATGTTGTAACTTCCTGGTTGTGTTATGTATTCACTTTGTGTTGCTACGGCTTCCACAGGATGTGATGCGTTAACAGGGGTAGTGATGTAAAGGGCAGAGCCTCTGGCGGAGGGTGATGTCAAATGCCTGAGGAGATGTTTCTGAATAGAGAGAGAGAGAGGGTGAGAGAGAGAAAGAAAGGGAGAGAGAGAGAGAGAGAAAGAAAGAGAGAGAGAGAGAGAGAGAGAGAGAGAGAGAGAGAGAGAGAGAGAGAGAGAGAGAGAGTAAACAACAGCACTCCGGGGCCATGTGAAGTCGTGACTCAACTATGAGTATGAGGGCTACCCTGTCTGCACTTATATACAGTAGCTCTCTATTCCTTTCGCTATAGACTGTATACCTTTTCTGTAGACCCATTTTTACAGATATATAACGAGCTCAGAGAGGATTTTATGACCTTCATCATATCAATCTTCATCATATCAATCCACGTTATTTAAAGGGAAAATGGTATTGGTGCATAAAGTTTTGGACTTTTAAATGAATGAATTATATACTATTGATTCTTGATAAAGTTGTTGTTTAACTGCATATTGCCCCTTTAAAATTAATCCAAGATGGCGTAGCAGTCAGACGTCTTTTGTCCTCGTCTTGTCGTGTCCCGTGTATATATCTTTTTATATCTTTTTCTTCGCATATATTTTTTAAAATATTTTTCTTAACCTCAACTTCAACATACTCTCTTGCAATCCGCCTCGCCCAATGTGGTATGGGTCTGCTATTTTCTTTACTTTGAACCGGAACCCCCGACTGAAGCTAGCCAGCTAACTAGCTACTAGCTAGCGGTCATCAGCTACCTTTAGCCTGGACAACTCTCGCCAGTCTGCATAGCGCGACTCAAACCAGAGCAAATTGGACTTAGTTTTCTCCATATCTCTGGATTCCTACCGCAAGCTCTGAACCTTTTCACCTGGATCACCTGGATCACCTGGATCATTGCAGCTAGCTAGCTGCTATCCGAGTGGCCACTTCTGGCTAACATCTCTGTCCCGAAGCAAGAACCAATTAGCCTGGAGCTAACCTTTGCTAGGCCATCTCCCGGCAGGCCGAAGAGGTCCATCAGCCACTCCTTGGGCTACAATACCTATTTTGCCAATTGGCCTGGACCCCCGCGACCCATCATGACTGGACTACCGACGTAATTCGCCCGAGTTTTTTTTTCAACTGTAGCGACGTCCCCTGAATGCCCATCTGCTAGCCTGCTAGCCGCGACCAGCTAGCTGTCTAGAGCATATCGGACTGTTAGCTTAAGAGGCCCATGGGACACATTTTTGGGCCACTATACCTATTTGGCCAATTGGCTTGGACCCCTTTACCACATGGAGCCCTGCTGATCCACAACGACTGGTCTGCAGACATAACAGCACGAGGGGGCTACAACAGACTTTCTCCGTCGCGACGTCCCTCTAAGGCCCTTCTGCCAGCTTGCTATGATCACTCGGCTACGCATGCCTCTCCCTAATATCAATATGCCTTGTCCATTGCTGTTTTGGTTAGTAATTATTGCCTTATTTCACTGTAGATCCTCTAGCCCTGCTCAATACGCCGTAGTTAACCGTTTAGTTCCACCTCCCACACATGCGGTGACCTCACCTGGTTTAAATGTTTCTGGAGACTATCACTCTCTCATCATCACTCAATGCACAGGTTTACCTCCACTGTATTCACATCCTACCATACCTTTGTCTGTACATTATGCCTTGAATCTATTCTACCGTGCCCAGAAATCTGCTCCTTTTACTCTCTGTTCCGAACGTACTAGACGACCAGTTCTTATAGCCTTTAGCCGTACCCTTATCCTACTCCTCCTCTGTTCCTCTGGTGATGTAGAGGTTAATACAGGCCCTGCAGTGCCTAGCTCCACTCCCATTCCTAAGGTGCTCTCATTTGTTGACTTCTGTAACCGTAAAAGCCTTGGTTTCATGCATGTTAACATTAGAAGCCTCCTCCCTAAGTTTGCTTTATTCACTGCCTTAGCACACTCTGCCTACGCCTTAGCCGTCTCTGAATCCTGGCTTAGAAAGACTGAAATGTCCATCCCTAACTATAACATTTTCCGACAAGATAGAACTGCCAAAGGGGGCGGCGTTGCAATCTACTGCAGAGATAGCCTGCAGAGTTCTGTCTTACTATCCAGGTCTGTACCCAAACAATTTGAGCTTCTACTTTATTTTGCTCCTCTGCACCCCAGTATCTTTACTTGCACACTCATCTTCTGCACATCTATCACTCCATTATTTAATTGCTATATTGTAATTATTTCACCACTATGGCCTATTTATTGTCTTACCTCCCTTATCCTACCTCATTTGCACACACTGTATATATACTTTTTCTATTGCATTATTGACTGTATGTTTGTTTATTCCATGTGTAACTCTATGTTGTTGTTTGTGTCGCACTGCTTTGCTTTATTGTAAATAGTTGTAAATGAGAACTTGTTCTCAACTAGCCTACCTGGTTAAATAAAGGCGAAAAAAAAACAAAAAAACACTATGCACAATGTGGTAAACACTCCAGTGCAGTATACAGTACAGTAGACGATACAGCACAGCATGTTTCAGTGCTTCACTGACTGATTGTGTTACTGGAGGGTTATCTGAGCTCAGTCTTTGACGCTGATTCACACTCTACCGGGTTAAAGGATCTACACACAAGATCAGAACAAGGCTTCTCCCAGGACGTGATGTGGCCTCAAACCATCAGACTACTGTACAATGGGTGTGTCTCTGTTTGAGCTTGCATGCGTGCCACTCGTATGAATTCCATGTGAATGTGTGTGCCTCTCCTACTGTATGTCAGCCCCACATTTACACACTCTCTCTCTCTCTCTCTCTCTCTCTCTCTCTCTCTCTCTCTCTCTCTCTCTCTCTCTCTCTCTCTCTCTCTCTCTCTCTATATATATATATATACAGTGGTTCTTCCTTTAAAAGTCGGTATAAGCTCAAACTTTCAAGGAAGAACCACTGTACACATATATATATATCACTCTCTTCTCTCCTCTGTCTCTCTCTAAGACACACAATACACATCCTTTACCTCACACACAGACCTAAATCCCTATAGTGAATCACATTAAAGACAGTGCTTTATTCTTTATTCTTATGTTATGAACACATGAAATACTCCGGGTCTTCCCATTGGTGAGATAACATGTGATTAACCTGTTCATAACTCTCTACTATCAGACAAGCTCTAAGAAGAACCCTCACCCGCTGCGATTCCCAACCCATTCTTAGGCTGTCCCAAATGGCACCCTATTCCTTATTTAGTGCACTACTTTTGACCGGGGCCCATAGGGTTCTGGTGAAAGTAGTGCACTGCATGGGGGATAGGGTGCCTTTCCGGACGTAGTCTGGACTATTCTAATGGATGAACTGCTTAGACAGACAGAGGAGATCTCTGGAGACACAGGGAGAGACGGTGAGGGCCCTATTTGAGTGCTTTGATTTCCAATTTTTTTTCTAATTCTGATCTTCTGCTGTCTCGGAGAGGAGAGTGGGCAAGAGGGAGGGAGAGTGTAGGGGAGAAGGAGAAGAGAGAGAGAGAGTGTGGAGCAGTGGGAAGCCGGGAGAGAGAGAGAAGGGGAGAGAGAGAGAGCGATAGAGAGAAGGTGTGTCCGTGGTAGGCAGGGAGGGAGAGAGAATGATAGACAGATAGAGGGGAGGGTCCGAGGATATAATTTAAGGAATAGAGAGGGATGAGAGACAGAAACTGATTGACAGAGAGAGAAAAACTGATGAAAGAGAGAGAGAGAGAGATACACACAGGAGAGAATGAGAGAGACTGATTAACAGAGGAAGAGAGAGGAAGAGAGAAAATAATGAGGGAGAGAAACAGAGCGAGAGAGAGACAGAGATAATTTATGGAGACTATGGGCCAGATGTCCATTAGAGGGTCATAAGGAATGGATGGTCTCTGGCTTTAAGACACAACCACCACTGCTAGCCTGCTCTGCCTGACTGGATGATTGAGCTGTGATCACCCTGCCTATAGACTGTCTCCAGCTGCCTAACTACACCAACCTGGACAGACGAGACGCCAGCCACAGTCGTACATTTTGGATTTAGAAGCAGGAAGTTACCACCTAGTCTCTGAGTGTGTCCCTCGATAACTCAATCTCTCTCTCTCTCTCTCTCTCTCTCTCTCTCTCTCTCTCTCTCTCTCTCTCTCTCTCTCTCTCTCTCTCTGACACTAAAACCGAAGTCCTTCATCACTCTATCTAATTCCCCTCCTCCTGCTCCTCCTGCTCATCCTCCTCCTTCTTCTCTTCCTGCCGTTAAAATGTGACATTCGACTGATAGCCTGGGCCAGGTGTCCTCTTCTCCTCCTCTCCATCGTCATCACTCATGCAGCACAGCGCCACAATGTTCGTACCTGCAAAAGGTTGGCTATAATTAGCCACCCACTGCTAATGCTAACCTTCCTATATATCCACTATCCAGAGGACAGAAGGTTGTAAAAGACAACACAATACACGTCTTTCTTATTTGTGATGGGGGAAACACGCGGCCTCTACGATTAAACAGTAAGGAACAGCGTAGTACAGAAGGTCGCGTACATGTTGTTTACTCCCTATTCAGGTAGCATTGTAAGCTAGCTAGGCTTAGTTCCAGTACATGTGATGAGGAGAGGACAGAAGGTTGTGTACAAGTCACTGTGCTGTCCCCACTCTGTCTGTCTCTTGTTCTATTTGTATAATATGTGTCTTGGCCTTGATCCAGACCGGGGAGGTGCAGCGGTAATACGATTATGAGACGCTCCAAATCTCATTGGCTGTCACCTGCAGCGCCCGCCGGGGGACATAAATTTACGAAGCCGTGAGTGTGACAGTGTATGTGGGTCGGGGAGGCTTTGTGGGTATCAACTGTTCATAGAGAACAATTGTTCCTACTTACTTCAGTGGAGTGGCACTTTTCATTCCACAAAGCAATCAGTCACTTTTTATTTAATTTTATTTTATTTCCCCTTTATTTAACCAGGTAGGCAAGTTGAGAACAATTTCTCATTTACAACTGCGACCTGGCCAAGATAAAGCAATGCAGTTCGACACATACAACAACACAGAGTTACACATGGAGTAAAACAAACATACAGTCAATAATACAGTAGGAAAACAAATCTATATACAAAGAGTGCAAATGAGGTAAGATAAGGAATGTAAGGCAATAAATAGGCCATGGTGGCAAAGTAATTACAATATAGCATATAAACACTGGAATGGTACATGTGCAGTAGATGAATGTGCAATGTAGAAAAACTGGGGTGCAAGGGAACAAGATAAATAAATAAATATGGTAGGGGATGAGGTAGTTGGTTGGGCTATTTACAGATGGGCTATATACAGTGGGGGAAAAAAGTATTTAGTCAGCCACCAATTGTGCAAGTTCTCTCACTTAAAAAGATGAGAGAGGCCTGTAATTTTCATCATAGGTACACTTCAACTATGACAGACAAAATGAGGGAAAAAAATCCAGAAAATCACATTGTAGGATTTTTAATGAATTTATTTGCAAATGATGGTGGAAAATAAGTATTTGGTCACATACAAACAAGCAAGATTTCTGGCTCTCACAGACCTGTAACTTCTTCTTTAAGAGGCTCCTCTGTCCTCCACTCATTACCTGTATTAATGGCACCTGTTTGAACTTGTTATCAGTATAAAAGACACCTGTCCACAACCTCAAACAGTCACACTCCAAACTCCACTATGGCCAAGACCAAAGAGCTGTCAAAGGACACCAGAAACAAAATTGTAGACCTGCACCAGGTTGGGAAGACTGAATCTGCAATAGGTAAGCAGCTTGGTTTGAAGAAATCAACTGTGGGAGCAATTATTAGGAAATGGAAGACATACAAGACCACTGATAATCTTCCTCGATCTGGGGCTCCACGCAAGATCTCACCCCGTGGGGTCAAAATGATCACAAGAACGGTGAGCAAAATCCCAGAACCACACGGGGACCTAGTGAATGACCTGCAGAGAGCTGGGACCAAAGTAATAAAGCCTACCATCAGTAACACACTACGCCGCCAGGGACTCAAATCCTGCAGTGCCAGACGTGTCCCCCTGCTTAAGCCAGTACATGTTCAGGCCCGTCTAAAGTTTGCTAGAGAGCATTTGGATGATCCAGATGAGGATTGGGAGAATGTCAGATGAAACCAAAATAGAACTTTTTGGTAAAAACTCAACTCGTCGTGTTTGGAGGACAAAGAATGCTGAGTTGCATCCAAAGAACACCATACCTACTGTGAAGCATGGGGGTGGAAACATCATGCTTTGGGGCTGTTTTCTGCAAAGGGACCAGGACGACTGATCCGTGTAAAGGAAAGAATGAATGGGGCCATGTATCGTGAGATTTTGAGTGAAAACCTCCTTCCATCAGCAAGGGCATTGAAGATGAAACGTGGCTGGGTCTTTCAGCATGACAATGATCCCAAACACACCGCCCGGCAACGAAGGAGTGGCCGTAAGAAGCATTTCAAGGTCCTGGAGTGGCCTAGCCAGTCTCCAGATCTCAACCCCATAGAAAATCTTTGAAAGTCCGTGTTGCCCAGCGACAGCCCCAAAACATCACTGCTCTAGAGGAGATCTGCATGGAGGAATGGGCCAAAATACCAGCAACCGTGTGTGAAAACCTTGTGAAGACTTACAGAAAACGTTTGACCTCTGTCATTGCCAACAAAGGGTATATAACAAAGTATTGAGATAAACTTTTGTTATTGACCAAATACTTATTTTCCACCATAATTTGCAAATAAATTCATAAAAAATCCTACAATGTGATTTTCTGGATTTTTTTTCCTCATTTTGTCTGTCATAGTTGAAGTGTGCCTATGAGGAAAATTACAGGCCTCTCTCATCTTTTTAAGTGAGAGAACTTGCACAATTGGTGGCTGACTAAATACTTTTTTTCCCCACTGTACATGTGCAGGGGTCTGTGAGTTGAACTAGTAGTTGAACATGACCATATTAAGCATGATCATGGTGTTTTTACTATATCATAACTCATCATGATTTGGTCTCATCGTAAGTCCTAAAATAATGCTAAGACTTAGCTTCATAACTTCAGTGAGTGAGTTATTGATTGTGTGTGCATGTGTGTGTGCACGCGTGTGTGTTTGTATGTGTGTGCGTGCCTGCGTTCATGTGTACTGTATCTATCCATATAAGGGTGTGTGTATGTGCGTGTGTGCGTGTGTATGTATCCACATGAGCGTGTGTGTATTTGTGTGTGTATGTTTGCTCGCATGTGTGTTTGAGCTTTTGGCATGTGTGTGTGTATGTGTGTGTGTGTGTGTGTGTGTGTGTGTGTGTGTGTGTGTGTGTGTGTGTGTGTGTGTGCGTGTGTGTGTGAAGTAAACACAAGATCTGCCAAAACCAATCACTTGATCCCTAAGATCCCCCTCCATTCACTAACCCTGACATTGGGGCTTTGAGGAAAAGGAAGCTGGCATTTGTATTTCCATCTGGGCAGAAGGAAGTGGCGGGTAAAGTGCAGGATACAGCTACCCTTCTCAGAGGAAGGGAGATGTGTCAGGACTCATTGGTGGAGCCTGCCACTGACAAATACACAACGTTTCCCCTTGTTTAAGTTGGGGAGGGAAGGAGCGAGAGAGAAAGAGGGTGAGAGGGATAAATGGAGAGGTTGTGGGTACCTTTGAACTTCATCCCATAGATGCGTGTTACTCCCATTTCCTCAGTAACTGACATTTTCATGTTCATCCAACTCAGACAGGTTGTAAATGTAGAGGTCATGCTAGTTTATGTGTGTGTCTCATGTCCACTGGTCAACATATAAAATATATGGGCTGCTCATCCATGCCATTGGAAATGTATGAGCGTATGATCGGAAATATATGAGAAATGTGTAAGGGAATATTCTTATCGGAGATTTGTTCTTTGAACATGGGTTCCAATGCATGAATTTGAATCCAATATCTTTTCTGGCTTGATACTGTATGTTACTCTATGGTACAATAACCAACTGCAGGGATCCATACTAGCTGCAACTGAAACGTTCATTTCAACAGCAGTTGGTAAATAGCGGCCATTTCAGTCGTTGCTACCAGTTACGCTCACATAATTTGTCAAAATTAGGAAAACAATTGCTAAATCGTTGAGGGAAGTGCTGACTGCGCGCTTTTTCCTGTCAGAAGAAAGATGGAAGGGAAAGTAGTTGTTGGGGTTTTGTTGGATTAATTTCTAATTGACTACGACTCTGTTTCTTTCGTTGGCCGGCGTTGTCCGCTCCTGCCTGGCTACCAGAGCCCAGGCCAATCTTTCTGCCTCCGCTATACGACCCTGTTACTTCAAAACACCATTTGTTTTGTGGTCATCCATTTTGTACGAGTCAGTCCTCTCTCTCTCTCTCTCTCTCTCTCTCTCTCTCTCTCTCTCTCTCTCTCTCTCTCTCTCTCTCTCTCTCTCTCTCTCTCTCTCTCTCTCTCTCTCTCTCTCTCTCTCTCTCGTGCCCACAGGGGAGAAAATCAATATGGCCTCAGTAGACATCTCTGTTCTGTGGGTTGGATGAACAGACTGGACACTGGAGGCTGTTTCTGACCCATTTCTCTTTCTACTGACCAGAGTAGGGAGAGTCAGGATTGGGGTCAGTTCTGTTTCAATTCAGTCAATTTGAGAATTGTTATGAATTTAAAAATGTTTATTTTTTTTAACATATTTTTAAAAGTAGTAGTGCAGTTAAAAACTAGATTTACCTGTGTTTTATATATATACAGTGCATCCCGAAACTATTCAGACCCCTTCCCTTTTCCCACATTTTGTGAAATTACAGCTGTATTCCAAAATGGAATAAATAAAACAAATTCCTCATCAATCTTCACACAATAACCCATAATGACTAAGCGAAAACAGGTTTTTATTCATTAAAAACAAAAACAGAAATACCTTGTTTAAATAAGTATTCAGACCCTTTGCTATGAGACTCGAAATTGAGCTCAGGTGCATCCTGTTTCCATTGATCATCCTTGAGATGTTTCTACAACTTGATTTGAGTCCACCTGTGGTAAATTAAATTGATTGGACATGATTTGGAAAGGCACACACCTGTCTATATAAGGTCCCATAGTTGACAGTGCATGCCAGAGCAAAAACCAAGCTATGAGGTCGAAGGAATTGTCCGTAAAGCTCAGAGACAGGATTGCGTCGAGCCACAGATCTGGGGAAGGGTACCAAAAAATGTCTGCAGCATTGAAGGTCCCCAAGAACACAATGGCCTCCATCATTCATAAATGGAAGAAGTTTGGAACCACCAAGACTCTTCCTAGAGCTGGCCGCCAGGCCAAAACTGAGCATTCGGGTGAGAAGGGCCTTGGTCAGGGAGGTGACCAAGAACCCGATGGTCACTCTGACAGAACTCCAGAGTTCCTCTGTGGAGATGGGAGAACCTTCCAGAAGGACAACCATCTCTGCAGAACTCCACCAATCAGGCCTTTATGGTAGAGTGTCCAGGCAGAAGCCACTCCTCAGAAAAAGTCACATGACAGCCCTCTTGGAGTTTGCCAAAAGGCACCTAAAGGACTCTTAGACCATAAAGAAACAAGATTTTCTGGTCTGATGAAACCAAGATTGAACTCTTTGACCTGAATGGCAAGTGTCACGTCTGGAGAAAGAGCACTCTGGACCTTAGACTGGGGCGAAGGTTCACCTTCCAACAGGACAACAACTCAAAGCTCACAGCCAAAAAAATGCAAGAGAGGCTTCGGGAAGTCTCTGAATGTTTCTTGAGTGGCCCAGCAAGAGCCCAGACCCCGCTCCCCATCCAACCTGACAGTGCTTGACAGGATCTGCAGAGAAGAGTGGGAGAAACTCCCCATATACAGGTGTGCCAAACTAGATTGTGTCAAATGCCGGTGTGTATAGCTGGTGTAGAAGTCAGGCGCAGGAAAGCAGAGATGAGTGAACAGCGTATTTTAATAAAATACGGTAAAAAGAATAACAAATCCAACGTGCCCTAATAAAACACACGGGCGAATATAACCAGCCGTAAACTCGGCAAACACAACAAACCATGGGGAAAACAGAGGGTTAAATAATGAACATGTAATTGGGGAATAGAAACCAGGTGTGTAAAACAAAGACAAAACAAATGGAACATGAAAAAAGGATCGGCGATAGCTAGAAAGCCGGGGACATCGACCGCCGAAACCCGCCCGAACAAGGAGAGGGACCGACTTCGGCGGAAGTGGTGACAGATCGATGAAGGATAAAAACGATTTAATCGATTATAGAATAAGGCTGTAACGTAACAAAATGTGGAAAAAGTCAAGAGGTATGAATACTTTCCAAATGCACTGTAGATATATTTATATATATATATATATATATATATATTCCCACATTATGACGTTGGAATAATACTGTGAAATGTGATAATGATAATGCATATTTGATGTAATAGTTGTACGACTGCCAGAAATGTCAGCTTGTTTGGCTGGGTGGGGTTTTTGGACCTCCTGGTGACATCACCAAGAGATTATAAGTGAATAGATCCATAACAAAGAGTTTGCCCTCCTCTTTGCCAATAACAGCTAGTTTTCAGGTTACATATCCCTCCCATTAGGCTCGTCTAACTAGGCCCCTCTCTCAAACCACTCCTAAAATTCTTGCTTGAGAAATTGCATTTAACTAAGAATGTGTCACGAGTCGGTCCCTCTCCTTGCTCGGGCGGCGTTCGGCGGTCGACGTCACCCGTTTTCTAGCCATTGCCGATCCACTTTTCATGTTCCATTGTTTTTGTCTTGTTTTACACACCTGGTTTCAATCCCACAATTACTAGTTACTTATTTAACTCTCTGTTCCCCCATGTTTGTTTGTGAGTGATTGTTTGTATGTAATACGGTCCTTTGTTTGTGGGCTCGCTATTTAAGAGTTGTATTGTTTGTGAATAATTTGAGTAAATACATTTATTGCTAAATTATTCTGTCCTGCGCCTGACTCCACTTCACCAGCTTCACACAGGACTTATTACACAATGGTTATTTTTGACAATTTTTTATTTTAAAGAATCACAGTAAGGTACTTAATTGTTACCTAGAAATAATTTGATCTTGAGAAAAAAAAGGAAAAAAGGATCTGCATTGGACCTTTAAAATGTGTATTAATTTAATTTTCCCCCAATCAATTTCCAACCAGCTCTTACAGTCTCACGTCAGAATTAGACGTTCATCCATTTTTCTTAAACATCAAATTTCGAAGTTGTTCAAAACTTGACATTTCAAAGTGTTTTTAAGGTAACGGTTAAGGTTAGGGATAGGCGTAAAACAAAAACCTCAAAAACAACTTCCTATCGTTGAATTTGAACATGCAACTTTTTGTACCAGAGACAGATGCTTTGTGGGCACGTCGTCTCCCAACATCCTCAGACGTGGCTGCTGAGGGGAGAACGGCTCATAATAATGACTGCATCGGAGCAAATGGAATTGCATCAAACACATGGAAACCATGTGTTTTGATGTATTTGATACCATTCCACCTATTCCGCTCCAGCCATTGCCACAAGCTCGTCCTCCCCAATTAAGGTGCCACCAACCTCCTGTGATAGACATCTAATACTTACATGTATCACGGGTGACCTGGCTGCAATTTCTCTTTAAAACTGTTAAAATCAGCATTTGAAGCATAAACTAGTCACAGTTTTGTCCAGCGCCTCCAGGAAGCATCTCCACCTTACAGTTATACATAACGACAATATGTTCTCCATTGGATCCTCATTAGACACACATGTCCCTCACATGGGTTTCTAAGCATGACAGATAAACGCTGCAAACCAGCCACACACACACACTTCTCTCACAAACACTTCATTTCAACATCCACCATCATTATTGTCTGATAACTCAGTAACACTCCACAGCCCCAGTACTATGAGTTCATCCAATTATTATGAAAAACACTGTCTCAATCTACCGACCTCGGGTGTTTCTCAATATGCAAACTACCGTGCTCCACACTCTCATGCTCCAAGTGCATTCCTATGAGGACGTTCTCTTGAGTACGTTGTTGTTAGGACAAGAGGGTGGAGAACGCATAAGACATTTGAGAGGCACTCACACTCCCCCTACTGTATTACCTCACGCTGCATCTCCCCATTCGCTGCAGAATGCTGTGGTAGCCATGCTGGTTAAGTGTGCCTTGAATTCTAAATAAATCACAGACAGTGTCACCAGCAAAGCACCCCCACACCCTAACACTTCCTCCTCCATGCTTCACGGTGGGAAATATACATACAGAGATCATCCGTTCACCCACACCACGTCTCACAAAGAATCTCCAATTTTGACTCCAACCAAAAGGACAAATTTCCACCAGTCTAATGTCCATTGTTTGTGTTTCTTGGCCCAAGCAAGTCTCTTATTCTTGGTGGTGTCCTTTGTAGTGGTTTCTTAAATACAATTCGACCATGAAGGCCTGATGCACGCAGTCTCCTCTAAACAGTTGATGCTGAGATGTGTCGGTTACTTGAACTCTGTGAAGCATTTATTTGGGCAGCAATTTCTGAGGCTGGTAACTCTAATGAACTTATCCTCTGCAGCAGAGGTAACTCTGGGTATTCCGTTCCCGTGGCGGTCCTAATGAGAGACAGTTTTATCATAGCGCTTGACGGTTTTTGCGATTGCACTTGAAGAAACTTTAAAAGTTCTTGAAGTTATTGACTGACCTTCATGTCTTAAAGTAATGATGGACTGTTGGTTCTCTTTGCTTATTTGAGCCGTTCTTGCCATAATATGGATTTGGTCTTTTACCAAATAGGGTTATCTTCTGTTAACCCCTCCTACCTTGTCACAACACATCTGATTGGCTCAAACACATTAAGAAGGAAGGAAATTCCACAAATCAACTTTTAAGAAGGCACACCTATTAATTGAAATGAATTCCAGGTGACTACCTCATGAAGCTGGTTGAGAGAATGCCAAGAAAGTGCAAAGCTGTCATCAACGCAAAGGGTGGCTACTTTGAAGAATCTCAAATATAAACTATATTTGATTTGTTTAACACTTTTTTTTGGTTACTACATGATTCCATATGTGTTATTTCATAGGTTTAATGTCTTCACTATTATTCTACAATGTAGAAAATAGTAAAAATTAAGAAACACCCTTGAATGAGTAGGTGTTCTAAAACTTTTGACCGGTAGTGTTTATGTGAATCTTAATAATGTAGCTAACCAGATAGTTTAAATAACAGGCAAACATGACCAATGTTATCCAATGTAGATGTCAATTCTTCATGGCTATCTAGCTAGCTAACAGTAGTAGCTAGCTAGCTACCTCTATTGACTTACTATGGGCTTGCAGCCTACGCACACTACAGTGGGTATTGTAGGCAGGTAACCATGACAAAATTAACACAGCATGTATTTATTCATGTATCAAGTTAAAATATTGTAGTCAGGCAACATATGAGGCAATATTTCATTTCGGGAGTGTATTTTCTCTTGCTTCACCTCAAATAATGTCCGCCATTGATTTCAAGAACATTTGCGTACTTTTTTATGTGGTTGCGTCACATTTCGTTGCACACGCTCAGTTGAATCTCTCATCGATGCATGATTCAAAATATGTACAAATGGAGTACGTATTCGAGAAGTGACCTCCGTGCTCCGTTTCGCATACTTTTGATGTGGACTCCGACCCTCCTGTGCTCCAATTTGTGTGCTCGCAGCACGGTAGTACGCATTTTGAGAAACACCCCTTGTCTCTAGTCTGTCTAATTGAAAACAACACTGATAGAGTCACAGAGACTTTCTAACTTGGAGAGAAACATGTCAACACAAACAGATTGGACTGAGTGGCCTATTATTCTCGCCAATGTGTGAGCTACAATGTGTGGTGAAAAAGTGTGCACGCATACCGTAACACTGTAAATCGCTTTGGATTAAAGCATCTGCATAATTGGCATATATTATTAGCATTACAACAACCAAGTATTGTCATGTTGTATTTCCAGTAAATACTAAGATAGAACACCAAATGTTTCACTTCATGTTCCAATGGGAAAGTTATGACAATCCCTGCTCCCAGCGCTGTTTAGGAACTGCCAACCAATGCCTTGTTATACAGCCTGGTCCAAGATCTGTTTATGCTATCTTGCGGACCCATAACCATAGGAGATGGCGAGATAGCACAAACAGATCTGGGACCAGAATATTGTGTGAAAGGCTACACTTCTCATTAAACTGCATGTGATTCTTCCATGCTAGCCCAGTGCGTGAATATGAGATATGCGCTACAGTGCTATTAACGCGATAGTCACACTTCAAACGAACCACAACTCATAAAGGCTTCATAACTACATTTGAAGGCCTCTATAAATGCTTATCTATGCTTCTCTTCTCATTAAATGTAACTCCTCCATGTTAGCCCAATGTGTGTCAACATGAGCGGGGTGGTAGTAATGAGATATGGCTGGAGGATGGAGGACTGGAGGATGAGGGGATGAAAGGGCAGTAACCTGAGTCAGAGGAGACATCACTGGCATGTAAGGCTGTAGTGGTGGTGGTGGGGAGGTTGTTAAGCCCCAGACAGATAGAACACAGCAACACACCAACTAGAACAAACTAGTCACAGCAAACTGTTATGTAAACACTTCAGTTATGTGGAAAAAATCATGCTTATTCACCTCTTGACCTCTCTCTATCTCTCTCACTCCCTCTCCTTTCTGTTCCCAATCTCACTCATTTTTCCTTTCTCTATTCCCCTTGTTTATTTATCTTCATGTCTTCCTGTCTCTGTATTATCCCCTTTCTATTGTTCTCCACCCCTCTCTTCCTGTCTCTCCCTTCCCCTTCTCCCTCCCTTCTTCTCTCTGGGGCATTGTCTCTGTCTACTACAGTATAGTGGGAATGTTGTTGTCCTCCCAGAGACAGTAGAGGAGGCTCTGCCAGGGGCCATACACACACACACACACCTCGGCCACCAGTCATGCAGACAGCCAGGCAGGCAGTCAGGGATCAGGTTTGGTTGAGGCCACGTCCAATGACCTGCCTGTGTCCCACATGGGACCCTATTCCCTACAGTATATAGTTCACTACTTTTTATCAGTGCCCATAGGACTCTAGTCAAAAGTAGTGCACTATCTGGGGATAGGGTGCTCCTGTCTCCTGCCATCAGGGCCACTGACATTTGACTCAGGCAACCTTGACTTCGTCCCTCTGATTGACTGCAGCACCTGCTGCGACCAATCCACCCGCATCCCATTACCCTCTGGGCCAGCCACGGTGGCCATTTTGTTTCGAAGCACAACAACAGTAGTTCCCAGAAGTATTGAAATGTGCAAGAAAGGCAGAAGAGAAGAGAAGAGTGGAAAAGGTTGAGGTCAGCTGAGCAGTCAAGAGTCCTTAGATCCCCTGTAGGCTACTGTCTACTGTGATGGTGGTCTGGTGAGCAGAATACAAAAGGACGCTGTTATTAACACCACCGCAGTGGAGCTGTGATAAAGGAGAGGGGTGTTGTGAGGGATTGGGAGTGCGGTGATATGTGGTGTTTGGGTCGTTTGGTAGGCTGTTCACCTGTGATTTATGGCAGGTTATTGTTATGTTGGCAATGATAACAGGTTGGATGGGGAAAGTGTTATTGGGCAGTGCAATGTAATGGATAACACTGACACAGTGTCATCCCCCACACACACACTTTTTCAACATACGTCTATTTAAATCAAATGCAATGACATATAATTGATTTAGCAGATGTTATTGCGGGTGTAGCAAAATGGCTGTGTTCCTAGCTCCAACAGAGCAGTAGCGTCTAACAATTCACAACAATACACACAAATCTAAAAGTAAAAGAATGGAATTAAGAAATATATAAATATTAGGATGAGCAATGTCGGAGTGGCATTGACTAAATACTGCAGAATAGAATACAGTATATACATATGAGATGAGTAAAGCAGTGTGTAAACATTATTAAAGTGACTAGTGTTCCATTATTAAAGTGACCAGTGATTCCATGTCTATGTACATGTAAATGGCTACTCCAGAAGGTCAATGATACATCGTTCTCAAAGGGGGGAGGAATAGGACGGGATTAGTCTTGAAGAGGAGGGTGTGACATTTCATTTGACTGTATTGTTGAGTTACAAAATTATTATTTAATTAAAGAATTATCGCTGAAATGATACAATGTTAACTGTCTTCGAATACGATAATTGAGACTCTAGTTTCCCAGGGATGACAATTGCTTACTGCTATAGGGGTTAGCAGTTGGCCTATTAGACTATGGGATCCCCACATTTCATTTGATGCTATTGTTTTTCATGAACCTCAGCTTCCTTGAAGAGCACTTTAACCTGAATCGTCCTCAGCATAAACTCTATGCCCAAAGTTTTCCAAGAGAGTTGACTAGATACACTTTCCAAAATTCACGAGGGGCGACACGATTGCATATCATTTCAATAAATCTAAGTGAGAGGGGAACCTTCTGAAAGAGAGGGGGCCTAATCTACACCTCCCTGGCGTCCTCTGATGGATGTGTCAGGAGGCTGAGCTCATTAAAATGTCTCTATGTCTGGATACCCTGTAACTCATTGTGGTGTGTGTGTGTGTGTGAGGACTGATTCGGAGCTCTCTGGGTGACAGTGAGCTGTGATCTGTGGGTCTATACCTTACCGCTGTCAGGCTACTGAGGACACGACTGTGTGGGGGTGGGTTACGTGTGTGAGTGTGTGTGTGTACGTGTGTGTCAGAGGGAGTGGAGGAGGGCAGCAGAGGGGGGTATGGTAGAAATGTGTACGTTTCTTAGAATGTGTGTGTGGTGGGGGTGAGGAGATGTATCTGGAAGGGGAGGGTTGTGTGGGTGGTTGGGGTTGTGTGGGTGGGTGGGGTTGTGTGGGTGGTTGTCCTCAACACAGCAAGATGACTGACTATGGATGCTTTACTTCTGCTCTGGTACACTACACCCCCCCCTCCCCAATGCTGGAAGGGGGGCCTGAGTGAAAACATTCGGGAACCGCTGCCCTAAGGCATGCATCCTGCTAGGCATGACACATCCACACACCACCTTTATCAATGATACTAACTGCTCCTGTAAGTCTCTCTGGATAAGAGGGTCTGCTAAATAGCTCACATGTAATGTAAATGTACCAACAGTATTGACCCGACACAACTCCCAAGCTCCTGAGTGGCGCAGCGGTCTAAGGCACTGCATCTCTGTGCAAGAGGCGTCACTACAGTCCCTGGTTTGAATCCAGGCTGTATCACATCCGGCTGTGATTGGGAGTCCCATAGGGCGGTGTACCTTGACCTGAATTGAATGAAATGGAATGGGCCCAAACGGAAGCACTTACTTACAGATTCTAAACATAGCAGCATATGAATAGAGGATCGGGCTCACGGTGGATTAAAGCTTGTGATGTTGTTTTGTATATGAACGCACACAGCTTTTGATGATGGTGGACAATTGTAGTGTGTGTTTCATCAGGGGCTTCTATGGGCCTGTGGGATTAGAGATGCAGCGTGTGGGGGGTGTTACAGCATGTACAGTGGGGAAAAAAAGTATTTAGTCAGCCACCAATTGTGCAAGTTCTCTCACTTAAAAAGATGAGAGAGGCCTGTAATTTTCATCATAGGTACACTTCAACTATGACAGACAAAATGAGGAAAAAAATCCAGAAAATCACATTGTAGGATATTTTATGAATTTATTTGCAAATTATGGTGGAAAATAAGTATTTGGTCACATACAAACAAGCAAGATTTCTGGCTCTCACAGACCTGTAACTTCTTCTTTAAGAGGCTCCTCTGTCCTCCACTCATTACCTGTATTAATGGCACATGTTTGAACTTGTTATCAGTATAAAGACACCTGTCCACAACCTCAAACAGTCACACTCCAAACTCCACTATGGCCAAGACCAAAGAGCTGTCAAAGGACACCAGAAACAAAATTGTAGACCTGCACCAGGATTGGAAGACTGAATCTGCAATAGGTAAGCAGCTTGGTTTGAAGAAATCAACTGTGGGAGCAATTATTAGGAAATGGAAGACATACAAGACCACTGATAATCTTCCTCGATCTGGGGCTCCACGCAAGATCTCACCCCGTGGGGTCAAAATGATCACAAGAACGGTGAGCAAAAATCCCAGAACCACACGGGGGGACCTGGTGAATGACCTGCAGAGAGCTGGGACCAAAGTAACAAAGCCTACCATCAGTAACATACTACGCCGCCAGGGACTCAAATCCTGCAGTGCCAGACATGTCCCCCTGCTTAAGCCAGTACATGTTCAGGCCCGTCTAAAGTTTGCTAGAGAGCATTTGGATGATCCAGATGAGGATTGGGAGAATGTCAGATGAAACCAAAATATAACTTTTTGGTAAAAACTCAACTCGTCAAGTTTGGAGGACAAAGAATGCTGAGTTGCATCCAAAGAACACCATACCTACTGTGAAGCATGGGGGTGGAAACATCATGCTTTGGGGCTGTTTTTCTGCAAAGGGACCAGGACGACTGATCCGTGTAAAGGAAAGAATGAATGGGGCCATGTATCGTGAGATTTTGAGTGAAAATCTCCTTCCATCAGCAAGGGCATTGAAGATGAAACGTGGCTGGGTCTTTCAGCATGACAATGATCCCAAACACACCGCCCGGGCAACGAAGGAGTGGCTTCAAAAGAAGCATTTCAAGGTCCTGGAGTGGCCTAGCCAGTCTCCAGATCTCAACCCCATAGAAAATCTTTGGAGGGAGTTGAAAGTCTGTGTTGCCCAGTGACAGCCCCAAAACATCACTGCTCTAGAGGAGATCTGCATGGAGGAATGGGCCAAAATACCAGCAACAGTGTGTGAAAACCTTGTGAAGACTTACAGAAAACATTTGACCTCTGTCATTGCCAACAAAGGGTATATAACAAAGTATTGAGATAAACTTTTGTTATTGACCAAATACTTATTTTCCACCATAATTTGCAAATAAATTCATAAAATATCCTACAATGTGATTTTCTGGATTTTTTTTCCTCATTTTGTCTGTCATAGTTGAAGTGTACCTATGATGAAAATTACAGGCCTCTCTCATCTTTTTAAGTGAGAGAACTTGCACAATTGGTGGCTGACTAAATACTTTTTTTCCCCACTGTACGTGTGTGATTATTATTACCTAGGAGCTGTCCTACCATGCTGTCTGTCTGTCTCACTGTGTGCTTATTCAGCAGACTGGTCTGCCTTTCCCTCTGTAAGGCCCGGAGGACAGAGACCCACAGTTCAGTTTACACTGGAGAAAATATGTTTGTTTCCTCTTCTCACAGCTCCACACACACACACACACACACACACACACACACACACACACACACACACACACACACACACACACACACACACACACACACACACACACACACACACACACACACAGCCTCCTCACAGCTCAACAAACGTTACAATCCTGTGTTATTAAACAGAACTCCCCTCAGTGAAAACATTATTTTTTTCCACCTGTGTGTGTCACGGGGGAGGGTGTGTGTGTGTCAGAGGGTCTGTGTGTCAGGGGGAGGGTGTGTGTTTGTCAGGGGGAGGGTGTGTGTGTCAGGGGGAGGGTGTGTGTGTGTGTGTGTGTGTGTGTGTGTGTGTGTGTGTGTGTGTGTGTGTGTGTGTGTGTGTGTGTGTGTGTGCGTGTGCGTGTGTGTGTGTAATAACCCAGGATGACTCACATTTTTTTCTCACAACAATAAACAGAACTCGCCTTGGTGACAATATTTGCTCATATACCTGAGAGAGATAGGGGGAGATAGAGGGAGAGAGAGAGAGAGAGAGATAGAGAGGCAGAGAGGGAGAGGGAGAGAGAGATTTTATGAGTGAGTGATAAGCCCAAGTTCCCCCCCACACATCCTCTTGTGTCCTGCAGGTGCAGATCAGATAAAGAATGATCAGTCTCAGCCAGAGGGGACAGAGAGAGGGGAGCAGGGATCAGTGGTCACTCAGGTGAGGCGGAGGCGTACTGATGATGTCAGAGCAGCAGCCATACGAGATTCTCCTGAACTAGCAGTAGAGCCTCAGATCCACACAGATTCTCCTGAACTAGCAGTAGAGCCACAGATCCACACAGATTCTCCTGAACTATCAGTAGAGCCACAGATCCACACAGATTCTCCTGAACTATCAGTAGAGCCACAGATACACACAGATTCTCCTGAACTATCAGTAGAGCCACAGATACACACAGATTCTCCTGAACTAGCAGTAGAGCCACATATCCACACAGATTCTCCTGAACTATCAGTAGAGCCACAGATACACACAGATTCTCCTGAACTAGCAGTAGAGCCACAGATACACACAGATTCTCCTGAACTAGCAGTAGAGCCTCAGATCCACACAGATTCTCCTGAACGATCAGTAGAGCCTCACATCCACACAGATTCTCCTGAACTAGCAGTAGAGCCACAGATCCACACAGATTCTCCTGAACTATCAGTAGAGCCTCAGATCCACACAGATTCTCCTGAACTAGCAGTAGAGCCACAGATTCACACAGATTCTCCTGAACTAGCAGTAGAGCCACAGATCCACACAGATTCTCCAGAACTAGCAGTAGAGCCACAGATCCACACAGATTCTCCTGAACTAGCTGTAGAGCCTCAGATCCACACAGATTCTCATGAACTATCAGTAGAGCCTCAGATCCACACAGATTCTCCTGAACTATAAAGTTAACAAACAAATTAACAAACAAGTTAACAAACAAATTACCGACCATTTCGAATCCCACCGTACCTTCTCCGCTATGCAATCTGGTTTCAGGGCTGGTCATGGGTGCACCTCAGCCACGCTCAAGGTCCTAAATGACATCATAACCGCCATCGACAAGAGACATTATTGTGCAGCCGTTTTCATTGATCTGGCCAAGGCTTTCGACTCTGTCAATCACCGCATACTTATCGGCAGACTCGACAGCATTGGTTTCTCAAATGACTGCCTCGCATGGTTCACCAATTACTTCTCCGACAGAGTTCAGTGTGTCAAATCAGAGGGCCTGTTGTCCGGGCCTCTGGCAGTCTCCATGGGGGTGCCACAGGGTTCAATTCTTGGGCCGACTCTTTTCTCTGTATACATCAATGATGTCGCTCTTGCTGCAGGTGAGTCTCTGATTCACCTCTATGCAGACGACACCATTCTGTATACTTCTGGCCCCTCTTTGGACACTGTGTTAACTACCCTCCAGACGAGCTTCAATGCCATACAACTCTCCTTCCGTGGCCTACAACTGCTCTTAAACGCAAGTAAAACTAAATGCATGCTCTTCAACCGATCGCTACCCGCACCTGTCCCCCCGTCTAGCATTACTACTCTGGACGGTTCTGTCTTAGATTACGTGGAAAACTACAAATACCTAGGTGTCTGGTTAGACTGTAAACTCTCCTTCCAGACTCACATCAAACATCTCCAATCTAAAATTAAATCTAGAATTGGCTTCCTATTTACGCAACAAAGCTTCCTTCACTCATGCTGCCAAACTTACCCTCGTAAAACTGACCATCCTACCGATCCTCGACTTCGGTGATGTAATTTACAAAATAGCCTCCAATACTCTACTCAACAAACTGGATGCAGTCTATCACAGTGCCATCCGTTTTGTTACCAAAGCCCCATATACCACCCACCACTGCGACCTGTACACTCTCGTAGGCTGGCCTTCACTTTACACTCGTCGCCATATCCACTGGCTCCTGGTCATTTACAAGTCCCTGCTAGGTAAAGTCCCGCCTTATCTCAGCTCGCTGGTCACCTTAGCAGCACCAACCCGTAGCACACGCTCCAGCAGGTATATCTCACTGGTCACCCCAAAGCCAATTCCTCCTTTGGCCGACTCTCCTTCCAGTTCTCTGCTGCCAATGACTGGAACGAACTTCAAAAATCTCTGAAACTGGAGACACTTATCTCCCTCAACAGCTTTAAGCACCAGCTGTCAGAGCAGTGTACAGACCACTGTACCTGTTTATAGCCCATCTGTAAATAGCCCAACCAACTACCTCATCCCTACCGTATTTATTTATTTATCTTGTTCCTTTGCACCCCAGTTTTTCTACATTGCACATTCATCTACTGCACAGTTTTCTTTTACCATTCCAGTGTTAAATTGCTATATTGTAATTACTCTGCCACCATGGCCTATTTATTGTCTTACCTTCCTTATCCTACCTCATTTGCACTCTTTGTATATAGATTTCTTTTTTTCCTACTGTATTATTGACTGTATGTTTGTTTTATTCCATGTGTAACTCTGTGTTGTTGTGTGTCGAACTGCTTTGCTTTATCTTGGCCAGGTCGCAGTTGTAAATGAGAACTTGTTCTCAACTTGCCTACCTGGTTAAATAAAGGTGAAATAAAATAAATAAAAACTATCAGTAGAGCCTCAGATCCACACAGATTCTCCTGAACTAGCAGTAGAGCCACTGATCCACACTGAATGCAGACGAGGGAATCAGCTTCGCAGCTAGATTATACAGTGCCTTCAGAAAGTATTCATAGCCCTTGACATTTTTCCACATTTTGCTACGTTCACCCTTATTCTAAAATGTATTAAATAGTTTTTTCCCCTCATCAATCTACACACAATACCCCACAATGACAAAGCAAAAACAGGTTTTTAGAAATGTTTGCTAATTTAAAAACATAAAAAAACTGAAATATTACATTTACATAAGAATTCAGATCCTTTACTCAGTACTTTGTTGAAGCATCTTGGGCATCTTGGGCATCTTGGGCCTGATTGGTGGAGTGCTTCAGAGATGGTTGTCCTTCTGGGTGGTTCTCCCATCTCCAAAGAGGAACTCTAGAGCTCTGTCAGAGTGACCATCGGGTTCTTGGTCAACTCCCTGACCAAGGCCCTTCTCCCCCAATTGCTCAGTTTGGCCGGGTGGCCAGATCTAGGAAGAGTCTTGGTGGTTCCAAACTTCTTCCATTTAACAATGATGGAGGCCACTGTGTTCTTGGAGACCTTCAATGCTGCAGAAATGTTTTGGTACCCTTCCCCAGATCTTTGCCTCGACACAATGCTGTCTCTGAGCTCTAAGGATAATTCCTTTGACCTCATGGCTTTGTTTTTTCTCTGAAATGCATTGTCAACTGTGGGACCTTATATAGACAGGTGTGTGCCAAATCATGTTTCTTTCCAAATCATCACCACAGGTGGACTCCAATCAAGTTGTAGAAACATCTCAAGGATGATTAATGGAAACAGGACGCACCTGAGCTCAATTTTGAATCTCATGACAAAGGGCCTGAATACTTATGTAAATAAGGTATTTCTGTTTTTATTTTTAATAAAAGAAATTGCTGTGTCATTATGGGGTATTGTGTGTAGAGTGTGTTTTTTTTAATCCAGTTTAGAATAAGCCTGTCATTTAACAAAATGTTGAAAAAGTCAGGAATGAATCCACCAGCCTGCCACATAACGCTAGAGCTCATAGATTATATTATTCTATTATATTTAACTCCAGAGGGTTATTCTGTCTGTTCTATTAGACAGAAGTAGACAGGATAAATATACCCTTTCTCCCAAGACAATAACAGTCAATAAACGTATGACATTTAAGTTGAGCATATTGCTAAATAAGATATTTGAGTATTTCAAATAAGGCATTATTATGGAAGTTACTGTTGAATATTCTCGAGACTACATTAGACGAAAAGGCTCACATGTCAAGAGCCATGTCTATGTGAGTGCACAACCAACCATAATAGTTCCTACACTATTTCCTAATTACGAAAGCCTTAACAAGAAGTTGTACGTCTTGTAACATTGTCTGACCCTTGCTAGAAGAGCTCTTATCGGCCCTCTCTTGAGCGCAGCTCTTTCCAACCCATCGTTCCTACACCATTGTCTAATTATAAATGCATTAAGGAGAGGTTGTAAAAGTGTGTACGTCTGACCCTCAGAAGAAGAGCTCTTATCGGCCCTCTCTTGAACGCAGCTCTCTCTGCTTGGCCTGACTGCAAGCCAGTCTGGTATTTTCTCATTGGTTGATTTGTTTAACCACCCAGAGACAGTTGTTATTGCCTTGTGAGGGAGTAACTGCTGCTTGCTGCTTCGATTGGGCAATTTACTGTTTACAATGCCTGCATTTATTGGTATGTGACTACAGAGCGGTACATTACAATGCAGGCACTGTATCTAAAAATAGTCCAGTTTTGAAAAAAATACTGTATGAGGATATTGAAAGATTAATCTCAGTTCACCCAAAACTAAAGTCTTGCGTAATTGGTCAGCTGCTCGATTAGGTTCTGGGTCCAGAAATGTTAAGAGAAGAGATTAAGAGATGCTAGAATGAGGAGCGGAACCGGAACAAGGAGCTCCACCCTCTCTCTTTGAAAGTTACAGGCAAGTCCCCTACCCTTCCGAAAGTCGAAAGGTGCTTAACACCTGCGGAATCGTGATTTGTCCAATTATCCAGGGATGAAAAACACGGAACTACTGCTGCTCGTTAGCTATCGGTGGCCATAGTATGAATACAGATCTACGGTACCATGTATGTTTACGTGGTCTGTCCACCAGAGATTATTGACAGATTGTGTCACGTCCAGGCCTGAGTTTTACAGGCTGGCGTGTTAAGTTTCGTTTTTGGTGTAGGGTTTTTTGGTTCTAGGTGTGAATTTCTATGTTGGGTTAATGGTTCCCAATTAGAGGCAGCTGAGTGTCGTTACCTCTAATTGGGAACCACATATTATTTGGGGCGGCAGGGTAGCCTAGTGGTTAGAATGTTAGACTAGTAACCGCAAGGCTGCAAGTTCAAATCCCCAAGGTACAAATCTGTCGTTCTACCCCTTAACCCACTGTTCCTAGGCCGTCATTGAAAATAAGAATTTGTTCTTAACTGACTTGCCTAGTAAAATGTGGGTTATTGTTTGTTGTTTGGTGCATAGCTTAAGTGTTTAGTATATGTTATGTTCCGATGTTACGATCTCTGTTTGTTTATTGTTTTTCCCAGTTACGTTACGTGTGTAAATAAATATGTATAGTGGAAGCTTCGCTGCGTCTTCGTCCGTCCCTATCGAAGATCGTGACAGAATAACCCACCAAAACAGGACCAAGCAGCGAACGGAACCGGGAGTTCTGGACCTGGGAGGAGGAACTGTATGGAGAGGGACCCTGTACCCAGCCTGGGGAGTATCGCCGTCCTAAAGAGGAGCTGGAAGCAGCGGCGGGGGATATGCTAGGACACGCCCAATTTTTTTGGGGGGGGGCACACGGGGAGGTTGGCCGGTTCAGGGTGGACTCCTGAGCTAACTCCTCGTGCTCTTTGGAGGGAGCGTCGCACAGTGCGCGTTCATAGGCCGGTTCGCGAAATTCCAGCTCCCCTCATCTGTCGGACTAGGTTGAGTGTGCAGCCTGGAAGAGTGGTGTCTTACCAGTGCTCCTGGTCTCCGGTGCGTCTCTTCGGACCAGGATATCCTGCACCGGTTCTGCGTGCAGTGTCTCCGGTGCGTGTCCACAGCCCGGTGCGCGACATTCCAGCTTCACTCATCTGTCAGGCTAGGGTGAGTGTGCCGCCTGGAAGAGTGGTGCCGGCTCTGCGTGCTAAGTCTCCAGTGCACCTTCTTGGACCGAGATATCCTGCGCCGGCTCTGCGTGCGGTGTCTCCGGTTCGCGCCCACAGCCCGGTGAGCGACATTCCAGCTCCCATCATCTGTGAGGCGAGGGTGAGTGAACGGCCGGGTAGAAGGGTGCCAGCTCCGCGCACCAGTCCCCCTGTACGCTTAGAGAGCCCAGTACGTCCAGTCCCTGCTCCACGCTCCAGGATCCCTGTGCGCGTCGTGGGTCCAGCATGTACTGTCCCTGTACCACGCTCCAGGATTCCTGTGCGCGTCGTGAGTTCAGCACGGCCCGTTCCTGCTCCCCGCACCAGAGTCCCAGTGCGCATCGTGAGTTCAACACGTCCCGTTCCTGCTCCCCGCACCAGAGTCCCAGTGCGCATCGTGAGTCCAGCACGGCCTGTTCCTGCTCCCCGCACCAGAGTCCCAGTGCGCATCGCGAGTCCAACACGGCCCGTTCCTGCTCCCCGCACCAGAGTTCCTGTGCGCATCGCGAGTCTAGCACAGCCTGCTCCTACTCCCCACACCAGGTCCCCTGTGCGCATCGCGAGTCCAGCACAGCCTGCTCCTACTCCCCGCACCAGGTTCCCTGTGCGCATCGTGAGTCCAGCACAGCCTGCTCCTGCTTCCTGCACCAGGTCCCCTGTGCGCTTCGTGAGTCCAGCACGAACTGTTCCGGCTTCTAGCCCAGGGCCTCCGGTGCGTGACCTCTGGCCAGAGCCGCCAGAGCCGCCACCTTGGACAAAGAGACCCACCGAAGACCCCATGGACTTTTGGCGCAGGTCGAGTCCGCGCCTTTGGTGGGGGAAGGGGGGGTACTGAGTTTTACAGGCTGGCGTGTTTAGTTTCGTTTTTGGTGTAGGGTTTTTTGTGAATTTCTATGTTGGGTTAATGGTTCCCAATTAGAGGCAGCTGAGTGTCGTTACCTGTAATTGGGAACCATATATATGTTTGTGGTTTTGCACTAGGGTTTGGTGGGTTATTGTTTGTTGTTTGGTGCATAGCTTAAGTGTTTAGTATATGTTATGTTCCGATGTTACGATCTCTGTTTGTTTATTGTTTTTACGTTACGTGTGTAAATAAATATGTATACTGGAAGCATCGCTGCATCTTGGTCCGTCCCTATCGAAGAGCGTGACAGATTGCTATCATTCATTGTTGCGATGCTTTCACAAACAAGTATTAAATAACTGTAGTAATTGACCGCTCTTGTTGATTCAATATATTAACTAATTTTTATGTAATAACACAAAGCTAAATAATATACAGTCAACGACAAATCGGTCAGCTGTATCAAATCCATTTCCTTTGTACCTCTGCTTTGAATTTGATCTGCAATACTTGAAATAAATATTTAATCCGACATTTTCCTCCATTGACATGCTCCATTACTTCAAATAGCCTCCTTCCAGGACAGTCTATGTGGGCTTGTATGTGTACATAAATGTATGTGTGTGTCTGATTCCCTCTGTGTTGGTAAGGCCACAATATCCGCCAATGCGGGTGTCAGAATATGCATTTTCATCAAGGACCCCATGTTCCCTGGTCGTTCCTGTGTGGAGACAGTCTTAACAGGTGAGGAAGCAAGGCAGGGGAGATGGGTGAGTTGAGGTGGAGGGGAGACAGACAGTTAGCCAGCCAGGCAGAGGGAGAGGAGGGAGGCAGGGAGAGGTATACAAGGGGCTTTGGCGTGGCCGTGTGACAGGCCATCTGTGTGTGGTGGTGGCGGGGGTGAGCGAGTAGACATACACACATGTTGGGAAACGTCACAAACACACACACACACAGACGTTGGGTAACAGCACACCCAGGAACTCTCTGTCAGCAGTGCTGGAGATGTGTGTCAGCCCTGACCTTAGATGATGACCACACAGATTAAAAGACCAGGGCTGGACATGTTGATGCATTGTGTGTGTGTTATACAGGTTACCCACTGTGCAGGGATGGAGAAGGGTTGAATAATGTTTATATTATGGAAGACCCAGATGCAGACAGTGTCGAAGTAACAAAAGTGTATTACTAGAACAGTGGCCAGGCAAAATGACAGGTCAAGGGCAGGCAGAGGTCAGTAATCCAGATCAGAGTCCATAAGGTACAGAACGACAGGCAGTCTCAGGGTCAGATCAGGCGGAGATCAATAATCCAGTGTGGTGTGACAAGGTACAGAATGGCAGGCAAACAGAGAACACAGGTATAAATACACTGGGGATAATGGGGAAGATAAGCGACACCATGAGGAGGTTGTAGACAAGCACAAAGACAGGTGAAACAGATCAGGGTGTGACCGTTTATTTGTTTTTTGTTATGATTGTCTGCGTATTACCTTGCCCTGTCCATCTACATACAGTATTATGTCTGAATACGTAGATTGATGACAGGCTTAGCTGTGTTTTCAGCCATATTTCCATGGCTGTTATATTGATGTCTGATGTCAGCAAGTACTACAGCATGTTTATTTTTCCACTTCTGCCTTAAACCTGTGGTACAAATGTAAATAAATCACTAATCATACTAAGAAAGTATATATCTTTAGAAATGACTTTCCTAAAACAACAAATTAGCTAACCTTTACAATGATGGTGACTTCTGTCACTCAGCCTGAGAGAGGGAGAGTAGATGTATTAAAAACACCACTGAGTTCATAGAATAGTCTGCTTATCTTAACTATGAGTCCTCCTCTTCCTCATAATCCTCTCTCTCCATCTCCTCTTCCTCATAATCCTCCTCAGTGTCCTCCTCCTCCTCCTCCTCCTCCTCCTCCTCTCCTCCTCCTCCTCCTCCTCCTCCTCCTCCTCCTCCTCCTCCGTGTTCCCATCCGCTTCCTCCTCCTTCTCTTCCTCATCCTCCTCCTCAGTGTCCCCATACTCCTCCTCCTCCTCCTCCTCCTTAATGTCCCCATCCGCTTCCTCCTCTTCCTCATAACCCTCATTCTCTTCCTCATCCTCTTCCTGCACCCCCTCTTCCTCATAATCCTCCTCCTCCTCCTCAGTGTCCCCATCCGCTTCCTCCTCTTCCTCATAATCCTCATTCTCTTCCTCCTCTTCCTCCACCCCCTCTTCCTCATAATCCTCCTCTTCCTCCTCCTCCTCCTCCTTCTCAGTGTCCCCATCCGCTTCTTCCTCTTCCTCATAATCCTCATTCTCTTCCTCCTCTTCCACTTCCTGCACCCCTTCTTCCTCATAATCCTCCTCCTTCTCCTCTCCATCCACCACCTCTTCCTCATAATCCTCCTCCTCTCCCTCCACCCCCTCTTCCTCTTCTTCCTCCTCCTCAGTGTTCTCTTCATCCTCTTCTTCCTCTTCCTCCTCATCAGTATCCTCACTTTGTAAGGTGGGTTTGATAGTGTCTAAAACAGTAATGCGGTTCGGGTCCCAGACACAGTCCTCTTCTAAACCACTCTTCACCATGCCACAGTTAGGAGGAACCCAGGCTGAGTCGTAACCTTTGTCATGCCACGTCTTCTGCAAAGGGTGGCCTTTGTAGTCTATTTTTTTCACCTTGCCCACATTGACTTTAACTTTGATGACAACCTTCTGGTGTTCAGGGAGGTCCAGGGGGTATCTACTAGCCTTCTCCAGGTCTCGGCTTAGATACACACCCTGCCCCAACATGCCACAGTTGGACGGACGAAAACCTTTGGCCATGATTTTCTGTGCAGTCCACCAAGAGGTGCCGTGGTACATGATGTAGGTTCTGCCATTCCGTGGCCGTGACAGACCCATTCTTTGTGCCCCAGCAGAAGTAGTAAAGTAATCTCCTCCCCACGTGGCCATATCCTCCCCAATTTTAAGGAATTCCCTCCCCTGACCACAAATAAGTGTGCCAATGCACAATACTGCAGAACTGGACGAGTAAGAAAGGGGAAAATTAGTCTGACTAGGTAATATAAATATATAGAAGGAAATAAACTAAATTTTACCTACAGTATATGAAAACAGAGTATAAAACAGCTGCAATTTGAAAAGGTTTAGTTGGATAAAATACTCACCAAAAAACGTCCAAGTTATATGGTTATATTCTAGTTAGTTCACTTAATGGCAGATCACTGTTGTTCTCTGAAGGAAGGTACAGGTAAAAGTGATTCACCAGAAGGATTACACCAAAGAAAGTTGTTACTGAAAAAAAAGGAATATAAATAGAAGCTGTCTTCCTTTCGTTGATCATAGCAGGATGTCTCCTAAATTAAGAAGGTGCAGGCTTAGTTATTTTTACACCACGCTCTTCTCCCTCGCTCTCAAATGGTTGCCTTGTATTTGCACTCAGCACCCGGCTATCCCTTCACTGGCTGTATCTGCCTACTGAAGAGAACTTGCTTTGAGTGGATTTTGCCAACCAATGAAACTTAAAACATTTATTTGTCTTTTATCCAGAAGTTTTTGCAATATATTTTTTTATACAGGATTATTCAAACTGGAGGTAAGGTTTTCATCTAAGAGCCTTCTCATACACTACAGCCAGCCAGGAATGGGTTTCTCATGGTCATATAAAATGTAACTCTTTATAATACAATCAGGGGAGGCTCCTCAGAGATTTTGTAATTGTTTTTCACTTTCAATTTTACTTACACTACCGGTCAAAAGTTTTAGAACACCTACTCATTCAAGGGTTTTCTACATTGTAGAATAATTGTGAAGACATATAACACATATGGAATTATGTAGTAACCAGAAAAGTGTTAACTTCTTTGGGAGCAGTGCATGAGGTGACCGTTTTGGAGAGCCTGGCGTGCCCAAAGTAAAATGCCTCCCATTCAGGCCCAGAAAATAGGATATGCATATATTTAGTACCATTGGATAGGAAACACTCTGAAATTTCCAAAACTGTTAACCATTTGTCTGTGAGTGAAACAGAACGCATATGGCAGGCAAAACCCCGAGGAATTTCTGTCCTGGAAAAAGTGATTTTGACACATTGCTCATTTGGGAACCCCTCCCTATTGAAAATGACCATATAAGGGCATATGAATGCAGTACACGTCGCTTCCTTATGATGTCAACAGCCTCGAGACAGTGTATTTCTTCCATTTTGGATGAATTAGACCAGAGAAAATGACCAAACAAGTGAGTCCCCTCTTGATGACAACAGTACCCAGCGCGCGCGCACGAGAAGTCACACAGTTTCTTTTTTACCGTCGTTATCGATCAGTTTATATTCCGGCTGATTTATAATAGTAAATATACGTAAAAGTGTTCCTAAGGATACATTTAAAACTATGTTTGATTGTTCTTGGACAAGTTTATGGGTATAAGATGAACGAGTTCGCGCGATGTTTCAATGGACTAGTGGAGGCTGTCGTTTCTGATTATAACGCGCGAACCAAATGGAGGATTTATGGATAAAATACGTTACTTTTTCTAACAAAAGAACCATGGATTGTCTTCGTTGGACACTTAGGATGACCTCAGCAGAAGTTCTTCAACAGGTAATTGATTTGTTTTCGCTGTGAAATGTGTTATGTGTGTGCCATGATGGCTAATCGATACATGGCTATTGGAAAAATATGTGAGGTGCTAGCCTCAAACAATGAAATGTGCTGCTTTCTCCGTAAAGCCTTTTTGAAATCTGACAACGCTGTGATATTGCCAAGAAACAGAGCTTTTGATGAGTATGGAACACTTGTATATTGGTGGATGTTTAATAATTCAACTTTTGGATTTTGAATTTGGCGCTTTATATTTTCCCTGGTAGTGTCGGGACGAGCCCGCTAGCGCCCCACTGGGCCCCAAGAAGTTTTAAACAAATAAAAATACATTTTATATTTGAGATTCTTCAAATAGCCACATTTTGCATTGATGACAGCTTGGCACACTCTTGGCATTCTCTCAACCAGCTTCATGAAGGAGTCACCTGGAACGCATTTCAGGTGTGCTTTCTTAAAAGTTTATTTGTGAAATTTCTTTCCTTCTTAATGCGTTTGATCCAATCAGGTGTGCCGTGACAAGATAGGGTTGGTATACAGAAGATAGCCCTATTTGGTAAAAGACCAAGTCCATATTATGGCAAGAACAGCTCAAATGTGCTAAGAGAAACAACAGTCCATCATTACTTTAAGACATGAAGGTCAGCCAGTACAGAACATTTCAAGAACTTTGAACGTTTCTTCAAGTGCAGTCGCAAAAACTAACTAGCGCTATGATGAAATTGGCTCTCATGAGGACCGGCACAGGAACGGAAGACCCAGAGTTACCTCTGCGGCAGAGGAATAGTTCATTAGAGTTACCAGCCTCAGAAATTGCTGCCCAAATAAATGTTTCACAGTAACAGACACATCTCAATATCAGCTGTTCAGAGGAGACTGTGTGAATCAGGCCTTCATGATCGAATTGCTGCAAAGAAACCACTTCTAAAGGACACCAATAAAAATAAGAGACTTGCTTTGGCCAAGAAACACAAACAACGGACATTAGACTGGTTGAAATTTGTCCTTTGGTCTGGAGTCCAAATTTGAGATTTTTGGTTCCAACCGCTGTGTCTTTGTGAGACGTGGTGTGGGTGAACGGATGATCTCTGCATGTATATTTCCCACCGTAAAGCATGGAGGAGGAGGTGTTATGGTGTGTGGGTGGTTTGCTGGTGACACTGTCTGTGATTTATTTGTTATTCAAGGCACACTTAACCAGCATGGCTACCACAGCATTCTGCAGCGATACGCCATCCCTTCTGGTTTTGGCTTAGTGGGATCATTTGTTTTTCAACAGGACAATGACCCAACACACCTCCAGGCGGTGTAAGGGCTATTTGACCAAGAAGGAGAGTGATGGATTGCTGTATCATATGACCTGGCCTCCACAATCCCCCGACCTCAACCAAATTGAGATGGTTTGGGATGAGTCGGACCGCAGAGTGAAGGAAAAGTAGCCAACAAGTGCTCAGCATATGTGGGAACTCCTTCAAGACTGTTGGAAAAGGATTCCAGGTGAAGCTGGTTGAGAGAATGCCAAGAGTGTGCAAAGCTGTCATCAAGGCAAAGGGTGGCTATTTGAAGAATCTCAAATATAAAATATATTTTGATTTGTTTAACACTTTTTTGGTTACTACATGATTCCATATGTGTTATTTTATCGTCTTGATGTCTTCACTATTATTCTACAATGTAGAAAATAGTAAAAATAAAGAAAAGGTGAGAGGAGGAGAGCGTGTAGATGCTAGAAGGATACAATGTGGCTGCTATGAAAGTGAACTGTGTTTTCGTGCTATCAGACGTGAATCCATTCCGCGAATCCTGTTCAAAAACGTTTCTTAAACAGAAGCAAACAGAATGAAACGGAGATAACATTCCGGTATTGAATGTGTCACTTTCTGTCCATTTGTCACCGTCTGTCACCTAAAAAATGTACGTCAACCTGTGTGCACCTACTTTGAAAACGTTCATTCATAGGCTAGGTTGTAGCAACCTCATGGTGGAAATAGGGAAGATTTGAGTATCACGTAATTTCCTAAACCATCTCGATGTTACATTGAACTGGGTGAATGGAATATGAATGACAGTCATCCAATATGCTGTAATAGAAATAAGAAAATAAAAAAAATTGTCCTCCCTCATCATCAATGGCACAGACTAGTGTCAATAGATTTTTTATCAATATCATAATGTTGGAATTCCAAAACATTAAACTTTATTTGGTTAAAATACTTACAGATCTGGAGTTGTCTAACTGATTTATTATCCAGGATGCAGGTACAGGTAAGAACGTAATGATGGCCATTTTGTGCTGTTAACATGCAAATATGTAGACTTCAGTTTTGTTTCCAATCAATCATCATGTCACGTCTCAGTAATGAAGGATGTTATGACAGGGGTGTTTTATTTGGAGATCAACACCTAGACACTGTATTTTTACCAGACCTAACCCAGTAAGCAAAATGACGTTGAAAATACATATTACCCGACGTTGACGTCAGGTGCATTTTAGGTGCTGAATGAAAGGTGAAAAGACGTCTTGTCCGGACATCAAAAATATATATTTTCCGGACGTCCAAAATACGTATTTTATTTTATGGACTTTGAAATCTGGTGCATTGTAGTTGCTGAGTTAAAGGTGAGAACTTATTTTCTTGACGTCAAAGATACGTATTTTCCAGACGTTGAAAAAAGTCAATTTTAAAATATGTATTTTTCAGTCATTGATTCTATGGACATATTTTAACTGCACATACGTTGAAGTAAGCATTACCTCTCAATAATACTTTTTCAAGCCGCTTAATATAAGAAAGAGGAGCCAACTGAAGAGTGCAACAGAATATGTATTATTTCTCCAATCCGTCTCTTGCACTTATGTTAGCTTTTTCAATAGATTTGAATGATTTGCAAATTAGTCCAACCCATAGAATAAACCAACAGACGACTTCCACTACAATAACATTCTCAGTAACAGTTACAGAATGTTCTTGCTGTGACCGTGATACTGTGCTGTTGTTTATCTACCTTAGTTAATGCACTGACTGTAAGTCGCTCTGGATAAGAGGTGCTGCAAAGCATGATGGGTATTATTCAAATAAGCTTCACCCCCAAACAAGTACACATTTCGTCAATGTCAAAGTCAAAGTCAAAGTCACCATTATTAGTCAGTTGTACAACCGAATGCCTTCAACCGAAATGTGTCTTCTGCATTTAACCCAACCCCTCTGAATCAGAGAGGTGCAGGGGGCTGCCTTAATCGACAATGCGGACCAGATCCAAATCTCAACGAATCATAGACCTCTAAGCTATGTTTGAACATCACAGTACAGTAAAGGACAGTTTATTACAGTAGAACATACTTTTGTATATATAGTGTATGTGGACACCCCTTCAAATTAGTGGACATGGTTATTTCAACCCTGGTCAACTGTAAGTGCTGTTGATGTGAAGTGGAAATGTTGAGCACACAGCCATGAGCACACAGCCATGCAATTCTCCACAGACAAACATTGGCAGTAGAATGGCTTTACTGAAGAGCTCAGTGACTTTCAATGTGGGACCGTCATAGGATGCCACCTTTCCAACAAGCCAGTTCGTCAAATTTCTGCCCTGCTTGAGCTGCCCTGGTCAACTGTAAGTGCTGTTGATGTGAATTGGAAATGTCTAGGAGCAACAACGACTCAGCCACTTAAGCTCACAGAACGGGACCGCCGAGTGCTGATGCACGTAACACATAAAAATCGTCTGTCCTCGGTTGCAACACTCACTACAGAGTTCCAAACTGCCTTTGGAAGCAACATCAGCACAAGAACTGTTTGTCAGGAGCTTCATGAAACGGGTTTCCATGGCCGATCACCATAAGATCACCATGCGCAATGCCAAGCGTTGGCTGGAGTGGTGTAAAGCTCGCTGCCATTGGACTCTGGTGCAGTGGAAAAAGAGGGATGAATCACGCTTCACCATCTGGCAGGCCAACGGACGAATCTGCGTTTGGCGAATGTCAGGAAAACACTACCATAGTGCCAAGTGCAAAGTTTGGTGGAAAAGGAATAATGGTCTGGGGCTGTTTTTCATGGTTCTGGATAGGCCCCTTATTTCCAGTGAAGGGAAATCTTAATGCTGCATCATACAATGACAATCAAGATTGCTTCGATCACGTGGACTGGTATATGTTCCGGATAGCATCGGCGAACAACATTGATGTATACGCTGATTCGGTGAGCGAGTTTATTAGCAAGTGCATTGGGGATGTTGTACCCACAGTGAATATTAAAACCTTCCCCAACCAGAAACCGTGGATTGATGGCAGCATTCGCGCAAAACTGAAAGCGTGAACCACTGCTTTTAATCATGGCAAGGCGACCGGAAACATGACCGAAAACAAACAGTGTAACGATTCAGACACGAGACGTATGTGGCAGGGTCAACTGTCAATCACGCGTTACAAAAAGAAAACCAGCCCTGTCGTGGACGATGTCTTGCACCCAGACAAACTAAACAACTTCTTTGCTCGCTTTGAGGACAATACAGTGCCACTGACACGGCCCGCCACCAACACCTGCGGGCTCTCCTTCACCGCAGCCAACGTGAGTAAAACATCTAAACGTGTTAACCCTCGCATGGCTGCCGGACCAGACGGCATCCCTAGCCGCGTCCTCAGAGCATGCGCAGACCAGCTGGCTGGTGTGTTTACGGATATATTCAATCAATCCTTATCACAGTCTGTTCCCACATGCTTCAAGAGGGCCACCATTGTTCTTGTTCCCAAGAAAGCTAAGGTAACTGAGCTAAACGACTATCACCCCGTAGCACTTCCGTCATCATGAAGTACTTTGAGAGACTAGTCAAGGATCATATCACCTCCACCCTACCTGACGCCCTAGACCCACTCCAATTTGCTTACCGCCCAAATAGGTCCACAGACGACGCAATCACAATCACACTGCACACTGCCCTAACCCATCTGGACAAGAGGAATACCTATGTAAGAATGCTGTTCATCGATTACAGCTCAGCATTTAACACCATAGTACCCTCCAACGAGACGGCCTACAGGGAGGAGGTGAGGGCCCTCGGAGTGTGGTGTCAGGAAAATAACCTCACACTCAACGTCAACAAAACAAAGGAGATGATCGTGGACTTCAGGAAACAGCAGATATACACATCGATGGGACAGTAGTGGAGAAGGTGGAAAGTTTTAAGTTCCTCGGCATACACACCACGGACAAACTGAAATGGTCCACCCACACAGACAGCGTGGTGAAGAAGGCGCAAGCCTCTTCAACCTCAGGAGGCTGAAGAAATTTGGCTTGTCACCAAAAACACTCACAAACTTTTACAGATGCACAATCGAGAGCATCCTGTCGGCTGTATCACCGCCTGGTACGGCAACTGCTCCTCCCACAACCGTAAGGCTCTCCAGAGGGTAGTGACGTTTGCACAACGCATCACCGGGGGCAAATTACCTGCCCTGCAGGACACTTACAGCATACAATGTCACAGGAAGGCCAAAAAGATCATAAAGGACAACAACCACCCGAGCCACTGCCTGTTCACCCCGCTATCATCCAGAAGGCGAGGTCAGTACAGGTGCATCATAGCTGCGACCGAGAGACTGAAAAACAGCTTCTATCTCATGGCCATCAGACTGTTAAACAACCGTCACTAACATTGAGTGCCTGCTGCCAACATACAGACTCAATCTCTAGCCACTTTAATAATAAAACATTTGATGTAATAAATGTATCACTAGTCACTTTAAACAATGCCACATTATATAATGTTTACATACCCTACATTACTCATCTCATATGTATATACTGTATTCTATACCATCTACTGCATCCTATTCCGTTCGGCCATCGCTCATCCATTTATATTTACATATTATTATTCATTCCTTTACACTTGTGTGTGTATAAGGTAGTTGTTGTGAAATTGTTAGATTAGTTGTTAGATATTACTGCACGGTTGGAACTAGAAGCACAAGCATTTCGCTACACTCGCATTAACATCTGTTAACCATGTGTATGTGACAAAATAAAATGTGATTTGATTAGACATTCTACACGATTCTGTGCTTCCAACTTTGTGGTAACAATTTGGGGAAGGTCCTTTCCTGTTTCAGCATGTCAATGCTCCCGTGCACAAAGCGACATCCATGCAAAAATGGTTTGTTGAGATAAGAACTTGACTGGCCTTCACAGAAGCCTGACCTCAACCCCTACCAACAACTTTGGGATGAATTGGAACGTGACTGCGAGCCAGGCCTTATTGCCTTGTTTTTAAAATATAAAAAAAATATTTTGGGGGGGATACTTCAAGCGGTCTTAAAACCAAATCAAATAGCAAAATGATCCTTGGTATGACCTTCTTAAAACAATTC
Source organism: Brachymystax lenok tsinlingensis (assembly GCA_030435695.1). NCBI lineage: Eukaryota > Metazoa > Chordata > Actinopteri > Salmoniformes > Salmonidae > Brachymystax > Brachymystax lenok. The sequence continues at coordinate 12,587,195 of CM059812.1, forward strand.
CATAGTTTAGTAGAACCCGCCCCCAAGGCTGTTATATTGATGTCTGATGTCAGTATGTCAATCCCTTTCACTTAGCATCAAAAGGTCAACAAGTGCAAATATTACTTAATTCTCCTACACAATCATGCTATGCAGACTTCTTTCAACCTATATCATGTATGTGATCTGATCAGGAACAAATCTGGTCATAAGCGGTCAGGAAAAACTCATGTCCCTAATCATGTCTACTATCATGTCTCGCACCTCTGCCTTAAACCTTAAACCTTAAATAAATGAATAGCTAAGGCCATTAAATAAATAAATACATCTTTAGAAGTTACTTTCCCAAAACAACAAATTAGTCATGGTTTACAATGATGGTGAATTCTGTCCCTCAGCCTGAGAGAGGGAGCGTAGACGTTTTAAAAACACATAATAGTCTGCTTATCTTCACTATAAATCCTCCTCTTCCTCGTAATCCTCCTCTTCCTCCACCTCCTCATCCTCCTCATCCTTTGTGTCTCCATGCGATTCCTCTTCTTCCTCATCTTCCACATAATCCTGCTCCTCCTCCCCGTCTTCCTCAATCTAAATTCACTTCCTTCCCCCTCCTGCTCTCCTTCCTCCTCCTCTCCCTTCACCCCCTCTTCCTCATAATCCTCATTTTGTTCCGCAGCCTCCTGAATTGGCCACACAGAATTTGAATTAAAGGAAGTAAAATGTAATTCAAATGGATCATATAAGGCAAACAAAATATATATATATATATATATTATTTGACATCTTTCAATTATAATCAAGCTAATATGTGACGGCCCATCCCAACTGGGATTTATGATGTGAATTCAGAAATGCTTGTTTTTACAGATGACAAAAGTTCAGATTCAGTAGGAGAAAAATACCCTTTAAAGATGTTGTTGAGTGCTACAAAGGTCTTCTTTGGTTATGCCCATTCAGGAGAGTCTCATTTCATACAAATGCATTTTTGCCCACTTTTCCCCCTACTCGCCACCTCTCCTTAATTACCTTTAAGAGAGGACGTGGGAGAAGGCACCCAGGATGAGAGCTAATCTATTTAATACATTGAAATTCTCTTCCTCCCCCTCATTCTCCCCCTCCTCTCCTTCCACACCCGTTTCCTCATAATCCTCATCCTTCTCTTCTTCCTCATCAGTTTCCTCACTTTGTAAGGTGGGTTCCATTTTTTATTTGATAATGCCTAAAACAGTAATGCGGTTTGGGTCCCAGACACAGGTCTCTTCTAAACCATCCTTCGTCATGCCACAGTTAGGAGGAACCCAGGCTGAGTCGTAACCTTTGTCGTGCCACAGTTAGGAGGAACCCAGGCTGAGTCGTAACCTTTGTCGTGCCACAGTTAGGAGGAACCCAGGCTGAGTCGTAACCCTTGCCACGTCTTCTGCAAAGGGTGGCCTTGGCGGTCTATTTTTTTCACCTAGCCCACATTAACTCTGACAACCTTTTTGTGTTCAGCAAGGTGCAGGAGGTATCTACTAGCATTCTCCGGTCCCGAATTAGATACACACCCTGCCCCAACATGCCCCACTTGCATGGATAAAATCCTTTGGTCAGGATTTTGCATATAGTTTTCTCAGAGGTGCCGTGGTACATTCTGTAGACCCTGCCATTCCATAGCCTTGCCAGACAATAAATAGACGTCAATAAGCGTATTACATTTAAGTTGAGCATATTGCTAAATAAGATATTTGAGTATTTCAAATAAGGCATTATTATGGAAGTTACTGTTGAATATTCTCGAGACTACATTAGACGAAAAGGCTCACATGTCAAGAGCCATGTCTATGTGATGTCTCTGAAGGGTGCACAACCAACCACAATAGTTCCTACACTATTTCCTAATTACGAAAGCATTAACAAGAAGTTGTACGTCTTGTAACATTGTCTGACCCTTGCTAGAAGAGCTCTTATCGGCCCTCTCTTGAGCGCAGCTCTTTCCAAACCATCGTTCCTACACCATTGTCTAATTAGAAATGCATTAAGGAGAGGTTGTAAAAGTGTGTACGTCTGACCCTCAGAAGAAGAGCTCTTATCGGCCCTCTCTTGAACGCAGCTCTCTCTGCTTGGCCTGACTGCAAGCCAGTCTGGTATTGATTTCTCATTGGTTGATTTGTTTAACGACCCAGAGGCGTTTGTTATTGCCTAGTGAGGGAGTAAATTCTGCCTTAACTGCTGCTTGCTACTTCGATTGGACAATTTACTGTTTACAATACCTGCATTTATTGGTATGTGACTACAGAGAGGTACATTTCAATGCAGGCACTGTATCTAAAAATAGTCCAGTTTTGAAAAATGGTAATACTCTACTTGATGGATGGACTGTAAGAGGATATTGAAATATTAACCTCTGTTCACCCAAAACTAAAGTCTTGCGTAATTGGTCAGCTGCTCGATTAGGTTCTGGGTCCAGAAATGTTAAGAGAAGAGATTAAGAGATGCTAGAATGATGAGAGGAACCGGAACAAGGAGCTCCACCCTCTCTCTTTGAAAGTTACAGGCAAGTCCCCTACCCTTCCGAAAGTCGAAAGGTGCTTAACACCTGCGGAATTGTGATTTGTCCAATTATCCATGGATGAAAAACACGGAGCTACTGCTGCTCGTTAGCTATCGGTGGCCATAGTATGAAGACAGATCTGCGGTACCATGTATGTTTACGTGGTCTGTCCACCAGAGATTATTGACAGATTGCTATCATTCACGGTTGTGATGCTTTCACAAACAAGTATGAAATAACTGTAGTAATCGCTCGTGTTGACTCAATATGTAAACACATTTTCATGTAATAACACAAAGCTAAATAAAATACAGTCATGACAAATCGGTCAACTGTGTCAAATCCATTGCCTTTGTACCTCTGCTTTGAATTGTATCCGCAATACTTTAAATAAATATTTAATCTGACATTTTCCTCCATTGACATGCTCCATTACTTCAAATAGCCTCCTTCACCGACAGTCTATGTGTGCTTGTATGTATGCATACGTATGTGTGTGTGTCTGATTCCCTCTGTGTTGGTAAGGCCACAATATCCGCCTATGCGGGTGTCAGAATATGCATTTTCATCAAGGACCCCATGTTCCCTGGTCGTTCCTGTGTGGAGACAGTCTTAACAGGTTAAGACGCCAGGCAGGGGAGATGGGTGAGTTGAGGTGGAGGGGAGACAGACAGTTAGCCAGCCAGGCAGAGGGAGAGGAGGGAGGCAGGGGGAGGTATACAAGGGGCTTTGACGTGGCCATGTGGTGACAGGTCATCTGTGTGTGGAAGTGGTAGGTGAGCTAGTAGACACACACACATTGGGTAACATCACAAACACACACCACACTCACACACACACAGCCGTTTTGGTAACAGCACACCCGAGGAAATTTCTGTCAGCAGTGTTGGAGATGTGTGTCAGCCCTGACCCCAGAGGATGACCACACAGATTAACAGACCAGGGCTGGTTGCTGCAGTGTGTGTGTGTGTGTGTGTGTGTGTGTGTGTGTGTGTGTGTGTGTGTGTGTGTGTGTGTGTGTGTGTGTGTGTGTGTGTGTGTGTGTGTGTGTGTGTGTGTGTGTGCGTGCGTGCGTGCATGTTATACAGCTCACCCACTGTGCAAGGATGGAGAAGGGTTGAATAATGTTTTGTGTTGTATTTGTTGTGTTATGAATAATACCCTGTCTGTCTAGATTGTAACACACTGTATAATGTCTGAATACATAGATTGATGACAGGCTTAGCTGTGTTTTCAGCCGTATTTCTATGGTTGTTATATTGATGTCTGATGTCAGTATGGTATTACCTTTACCACCAAAGGTCAGAAAGTACAAAAACATGTTTATTATCCTCTCTGGCTATACAGTACATGTGAAGCACAGTACATGTGAAGCACTGTACATGTGAAGCACTTGCTGTCTTCTTTCAACTTATATCAAGTATGATGTACCTGACCAGGAACAACTCTGGGCCCCAAAATCTGTGTATCATAACCAGAGCCTGGAGTTTTTCCTGGTCAGGCCATTGTGGTCAGGAAAAACTCATGTCCCTAATCATGTCCATTATAATGTCTCACACCTGTGGGACAAATGTAAATTAATCACAGTAATTAAAGATCTTCAGAAATTACTTTCCCAAAACAACAAATAAAAATTTTACAATGATGGTGACTTCTGTCCCTCAGCCTGAGAGAGGGAGAGTAGATGTATTAAAAAACCAACTGAGTTCATAGAATAGTCTGCTTATCTTCACCATGAGTCCTCCTCCTCTTCCTCATAATCCTCCTCTCCCTCCATCTCCTCTTATTCAAAATCCTCCTCAGTGTCCTCCTCCTCCTCCTCCTCCTCCTCCTCCTCCTCCTCAGTGTCCCCATCTGCTTCCTCCTCCTCCTCCTCATAATCCTCCTCCTCCTCCTCAGTGTCCTCCTCCTCCTCCTCCTCCTCCTCCTCCTCCTCCTCCTCCTCCTCCTCAGTGTCCCCATCCGCTTCCTCCTCCTTCTCTTCCTCTCCCTCCTCATCCTCCTCCTCCTCAGTGTCCCCATCTGCTTCCTCCTCTTCCTCATAATCCTCCTCCTCCTCCTCTCCCTCCACCCCTTCTTCCTTATAATCCTCCTCCTCCTCTTCATCAACCCCCTCTTCCTCAAAATCCTCCTCCTCCTCTCCATCAACCCCCTCTTCCTCATAATCTTCCTCCTCCTCTTCATCAACCTCCTCTTCCTCATAATCCTCCTCCTCCTCTTCATCAACCCCCTCTTCCTCAAAATCCTCCTCCACTCCCGCCACCCCCTCTTCTTCCTCTTCCTCCTCATCAGTATCCTCACTTTGTAAGGTGGGTTTGATAGTGTCTAAAACAGTAATGCGGTTCGGGTCCCAGACACAGTCCTCTTCTAAACCACTATTCACCATGCCACAGTTAGGAGGAACCCAGGCTGAGTCGTAACCTTTGTCATGCCACGTCTTCTGCAAAGGGTGGCCTTTGTAGTCTATTTTTTTCACCTTGCCCACATTGACTTTAACTTTGATGACAACCTTCTGGTGTTCAGGGAGGTCCAGGGGGTATCTACTAGCCTTCTCCAGGTCCCGGCTTAGATACACACCCTGCCCCAACATGCCACGGTTGGACGGACGAAAACCTTTGGCCATGATTTTCTGTGCAGTCCACCAAGAGGTGCCGTGGTACATGATGTAGGTTCTGCCATTCCGTGGCCGTGACAGACCCATTCTTCGTTCCCCAGCAGAAGTAGTGAAGTAATCTCCTCCGCACGTGGCCATATCCTCCCCAATTTTAAGGAATTCCCTCCCTGACCACAAATAAGTGTGCCAATGCACAATACTGCAGAACTGGATGAGTAAGAAAGGGGAAAATTAGTCTGACTAGGTAATATAAATATATAGAAGGAAATAAACTACATTTTACCTACAGTATATGAAAACAGAGTATAAAACAGCTGCAATTTGAAAAGGTTTAGTTGGATAAAATACTCACCAAAAAACGTCCAAGTTATTAGTTAGTTCACCTAATGGCAGATCAGTGCTGATCTCTGAAGGGAGGTACAAGTAAAAGGGATTCACCAGACAGATTATTCTACACCAAATAAAGTTTTTACCGGTAAAAGGAATGTAAATAGAAGTTATCTGTCTTCCTTTCGTTTTCAATCATACAGGAAATCACATGATCAGAGCAGGATGTCTCCAGGCCATACAAGGTAAAAAGGGGCAGTTATTTAGTTATTCGAGTTTACCACACCCCCTTCTCTATGTCTCTCTGTCTCTCTGTCTCTCTGTCTCTCTCTTTCTCTCTCAAATGGTTGCCTGGTATTTGAATTCAGCACCCGACTCACCCTTCACTGGCTGTATCAACAACCATAACTTGCACAAACCACTTTTTTAACTTTTTGTTTGTATTAAGTGAAAATGTAGTGTTTCTAATAATACAGGATGTCACATGTCTTTGTGATAAAGGAGGTTATAACAGAGCTGTTTTATCTGGGGAACAACACATATTGTCAACCTTGTATTTTAACCAGAACTAAGGCTGTGTATTGTAACCAGTTTTTCAGCAGACCAAGGCCCAAGTGATGAACACTGTATAGTCCCCGTACAGTTCCAGCCAGGGTTGTGTTTCATTATGCAGCCAGCCCTGCGCACTGCGTCTCTTCATAAAGGAGGTGTCAAGTGTCTTCTGCAGTAGCTACAGTACTATCCCGGACCGTTATTGTTAACTGGTACAGGATCTCTGCAGACCGCTACTGTGTGTGCGAGGGTGTATATAAGTGCGTGTGTGTGTGTGTGTGTGTACTTGTGCATGTGTATGCACACCCAGAATTAACATTAGCAAGAGTTCAACTAGAATATAGGAGGCAAGTCACACTCTGTTCAACTCCAGTTTCTTATAATTTCAGCGCCATATGCTTGCCTGTTACAGAGTTGATTCCAATCCTCCTTAACACCGACTCCTATCCTGCCATAGTGTGGTCTTAAAGTGCTCTTCACACCCCTAATAAGGAAGCCCACAATGAGGTAACGTCTTAGAAGGAGATGAAACTGCTAAGCCCTAACGGGGCCTGTTGTCCCCGGAGCCACTGGAGAGATGGAAAATACTCTACCCTCATATGGCTTTTAAACAGAATAGAAATATGCCTCTTAAGTGAACAAAAGTCACCTTCCACAAGTCTCCCACACCGTATTAATCAGTTTCAGATGGCTATGTAAATGGGAGTAATCCATCTTAATGGAACCGGGCAGATCACAGGAGCATTTGGGTTGGTGTTACCGTGGGAAAATAGGAAAATGTGTGTGTGTGTGTGTGTCTGTGTGTCTGTGTGTGTGTGTGTGCGTACATGCATTTAGCAGTATTAGGCTGACACACTGTTTCTAAATACTGGCCTATACTGAGGAGCTGGCACTGGAGCTTTCACATGACCCGATGGTATAACTGACTGGACCAATGTTGTTAGTCACTGAACAGTGGGCTGGATAAGGACCAGAGGTTATAAGAGCTGGACAGTGGGCTGGAGAAGGACCAGAGGTTATAAGAGCTAGACAGTGGGCTGGAGAAGGACCAGAGGTTATAAGAGCTAGACAGTGGGTTGGAGAAGGACCAGAGGTTATAAGAGCTGGACAGTGGGCTGGAGAAGGACCAGAGGTTATAAGAGCTAGACAGTGGGTTGGAGAAGGACCAGAGGTTATAAGAGCTAGACAGTGGGTTGGAGAAGGACCAGAGGTTATAAGAGCTGGACAGTGGGTTGGAGAAGGACCAGAGGTTATAAGAGCTGGACAGTGGGTTGAAGAAGGACCAGAGGTTATAAGAGCTGGACAGTGGGTTGGAGATGGACCAGAGGTTATAAGAGCTAGACAGTGGGTTGGAGAAGGACCCGAGGTTATAAGAGCTGGACAGTGGGTTGGAGAAGGACCAGAGGTTATAAGAACTAGACAGTGGGTTGGAGAAGGACCAGAGGTTATAAGAGCTGGACAGTGGGCTGGAGAAGGACCAGAGGTTATAAGAGCTAGACAGTGGGTTGGAGAAGGACCAGAGGTTATAAGAGCTAGACAGTGGGTTGGAGAAGGACCAGAGGTTATAAGATCTAGACAGTGGGTTGGAGAAGGACCAGAGGTTATAAGAGCTGGACAGTGGGCTGGAGAAGGACCAGAGGTTATAAGAGCTAGACAGTGGGTTGGAGAAGGACCAGAGGTTATAAGAGCTGGACAGTGGGCTGGAGAAGGACCAGAGGTTATAAGAGCTGGACAGTGGGTTGGAGAAGGACCAGAGGTTATAAGAGCTAGACAGTGGGTTGGAGAAGGACCAGAGGTTATAAGAGCTGGACAGTGGGTTGGAGAAGGACCAGAGGTTATAAGAGCTAGACAGTGGGTTGAAGAAGGACCAGAGGTTATAAGAGCTGGACAGTGGGTTGGAGAAGGACCAGAGGTTATAAGAGCTAGACAGTGGGTTGGAGAAGGACCCGAGGTTATAAGAGCTGGACAGTGGGTTGGAGAAGGACCAGAGGTTATAAGAACTAGACAGTGGGTTGGAGAAGGACCAGAGGTTATAAGAGCTGGACAGTGGGCTGGAGAAGGACCAGAGGTTATAAGAGCTAGACAGTGGGTTGGAGAAGGACCAGAGGTTATAAGAGCTAGACAGTGGGTTGGAGAAGGACCAGAGGTTATAAGATCTAGACAGTGGGTTGGAGAAGGACCAGAGGTTATAAGAGCTGGACAGTGGGTTGGAGAAGGACCAGAGGTTATAAGAGCTGGACAGTGGGTTGGAGAAGGACCAGAGGTTATAAGAGCTGGACAGTGGGTTGGAAAAGGACCAGAGGTTATAAGAGCTAGACAGTGGGTTGGAGAAGGACCAGAGGTTATAAGAACTGGACAGTGGGTTGGAGAAGGACCAGAGGTTATAAGAGCTGGACAGTGGGTTGGAGAAGGACCAGAGGTTATAAGAGCTGGACAGTGGGTTGGAGAAGGACCAGAGGTTATAAGAGCTGGACAGTGGGTTGGAGAAGGACCAGAGGTTATAAGAGCTAGACAGTGGGTTGGAGAAGGACCAGAGGTTATAAGATCTAGACAGCGGGTTGGAGAAGGACCAGAGGTTAGCAGAGTTGAAATTCTGTGCTGTGAGTGAGAGAACGTTTACTGTGTGGGTTGATGTGACATGAGGGAGATTTTAGTAGATGGAGGTATTTATGTGATTGCTGGAATCAGAGATTTAGTGTGTTTCTGTGTGGGGATGTGAGATGTCAGTTGGAGTCTCAGGGTGTGAATATATACAGTTGAAGTCACTTAGGTTGGAGTCATTAAAACTCATTTTTCAACCACTCCACAAATGTCTTGTTAACAAACTATAGTTTTGGAAAGTCGGTTAGGACATCTACTTTGTGCATAACACAAGTCATTTTTCCAACAATTGTTTACAGACAGATTATTTCACTTATAATTCACTGTATCACAATTCCAGTGGGTCAGATGTTTAAATACACTAAGTTGACTGTGAAGGTACCACGTTCGTGTGTACAAACAATAGTACACAAGTATAAACACCATGGGACCACGCAGCCGTCATACCGCTCAGGAAGGAGATGCGTTCTGTCTCCTAGAGATGAACGTACTTTGGTGCAAATCAATCCCAGAACAACAGCAAAGGACCTTGTGAAGATGCTCTAGGAAACAGGTAAAAAAGTATCTATATCCACAGTAAAACAAGTCCTATATCGACATAACCTGAAAGGCTGCTCAGCAAGGAAGAAGCCACTGCTCCAAAACCGCCATAAAAAGCCAGACTACGGTTTGCAACTGCACATGGGGACAAAGATCATGCATTTTGGAGAAATGTCCTCTGGTCTGATGAAACAAAAATAGAACTGTTTGGCCATAATGACCATTGTTATGTTTGTAGGAAAAAGGGGGAGGCTTGCAAGCCAAAGAACACCATCCCATCCATGAAGCACGGGGGTGGCAGTATCATGTTGAGGGGGTGCTTGCTGCATGGAGGACTGGTGCACTTCACAAAATAGATGGCATCATGAGGGAGGAAAATAATGTCTATATATTGAAGCAACATCTCAAGACATCAGTCAGGAAGTTAAAGCTTGGTTGCAAATGAGTCTTCCAAATGGACATTGACCCCAAGCGTACTTCCAAAGTTGTGGCAAAATGTCTTAAGGACAACAAAGTCAAAGTATTGGAGTGGCCATCATAAAGCCCTGACCTCAATCCTATAGACAATTTGTGGGCAGAACTGAAAAAGCATGTGCGAACAAGGAGGCCTACAAACCCTGACTCAGTTACACCAGCTCTGTCAGGAGGAATGGGCCAAAATTCACCCAACTTATTGTGGGAAGCTTGTGGAAGGCTACCTGAAACGTTTGACCCAAGTTGAACAATTTAAAGGCAATGCTACCAAATACTAATTGAGTGTACGTAAACTTCTGTCCCACTCGGAATGTGCTGAAAGAAATAAAACATTAAATAAATAATTCTCTCTACTATTATTCTGACATTTCACAATCTTAAAATAAAGTGGTGATCCTAACTGACCTAAGACAGGGAATAGGATTAAATGTCAGGAATTGTGAAAAACTGAGTTTAAATGTATTTAGCTAAGGTGTATGTAAACTTCAACTGTACATGTTTGAGTTCATGTGTGCGTGTGTCTACGTGTGTGTCACTATCTGTGTGTCTAAACACACCTGGCCTGCAGGGTGGGAATCAGCAGGGGTGTTCCATGTTGTTCTTCTGATGTCACAGTCAGCCCCCGCTGTGATGCTATTGCAGCACCATTCTGCAGACAGGGCACTGATTGGACCAGCAGCCTCTCTCTCTCAGTACACCCCTTAGGGGCTGGATGGGCTGACACGCTCACTGTGCCTCAAGACTGTCCTCGGGACATTGTGTTCCCATTCGCAGATACTTATACACGCACACACACACACACACACACACACACACACAAACATACACATCGTGGATGTCGATTAAAGGCAGCCCCCCGCACCTCTCTGATTCAGAGGGGTTGGGTTAAATGCGGAAGACACATTTCAGTTGAAGGCATTCGGTTGTACAACTGACTAATAATGGTGACTTTGACTTTTTGACTTTGACATATGTATTATGTATTAGTGGATTCTCTGCATCCTCTGTTGTCATTGTTCTAAATTGCATGTGAGAGTGAAAGCCCTTCTGTCTGGAAAATCTTTATGTCTGCAAAATATGAAATATGCAAATAATCCCATCTTGCACTGCTGTGAACACAAAATATCAATAGTTTGTCTGTGAGAAGAGCCAACGATGCATTTAGCCTACACACACACATGCACGCGCGCACACACACACACTGTACAGTAGCTGATGTTAGGCAAGAGCGTGAACACATGTTAGAAAACAGTTGATAACATATTCAGTTCCTGCGGCGGTAAGACGTAAGAATTCAACAAATAAATAACATCAAACATTAACATGAAAGCAAGTGCTAATTAAAACTGCTATATTGGAGGTATCTAGAAAAGACACATCTCTAAGAAACTGAACATTGTGTCTCATCTGTCCTCCCTCCTCCTGTTTAGCCATTAGCTATGTTTGCCCCCTCCTTTCCCTCCGTCCTTCCATCTCCCTGTTTTGGTTTATTTGTTTGTATCATATGAAATGCATTGGTTTTGCATCCATAATTCTCATTAAAACCATCCAAGCTCCAATATAATGACTCCCTACATTTTAAATGGCCGTCAATTATTGCTGCGGTAACCTCATTAGTGATTCCGATCACACACACGTTGGGCCCGGAGCTGTCTCAGAGGCGGTGTGTGTGCGTTTTGGGGTGTGTGTGTGTTCCTCAGACAGAATGCTCCCCTAACGAGGAAAAAAGTGCAAGTCATAGAGAGAACTCTCTCTCTCTACCTATCACACCCTCTATCCCTCCTCTGTTTGCTGATGCAGTCAGACAGCAGGGGCAATTTCTCCTCTTTATGTAGGAGGAAAGACAGATTGACTATAAATCAGGCATTTTACAGTGATTAAATAGTTGATATTGATTTCAAGTGAATTAGCCATTGTTTAGCTAGATAAGAGTTACATATGTGGTATTTTAGCTGGACAATACAGTGATAATCCACTTCCTAATGTAGGTCATTAAGGTTAGTTAGAGGATGTGGGCTTTTATTGTGTGAAAACCTTTTACAAGCATCTGACAAACGTTCAGATATTCTCTCAAATCAGAATGACTAAGCTCAACTGGCGTTCATTTCATGGCTGCATTGGAAGGGCATGACAAATACGAACACTGAATATTCTCTGGTTTATTGGGAGTAAGGTCACAGCCAAAATACCAAATTAATTAAATAAATGTATTAATTATCAATCGAATTACATTAATCAGATGTCAGATGTTCGATGTCACTTCCCTTGCTGGCTGTCATCCATTTCCTTTCATTGGTGTGTGTGTGTGTGTCAGTGGAGTGCAGTGATGGTTCTGGATGGGGGGATGTTATCCTAGATTTAGAAACCGCCGGGGTGTGGAGACTACAGCCTCTTCAGCATGCAGGTTAGAGATGCAGTGTATGAGAGGACACACACACAGCAAAGCATTTACACACACACACAACCACACACAGTTAGACACACATGCACACACAGGAGCACACACACTTCCCCTCTGTCTTCCCTCACACCTCCTCAAATCAATAGTGAGATTGGATTTGCCCCCTCTCGCTCCTTGGTGGTCCCTTTGATTGGGCTTGGCAGACTGATGTGTTCGGAGGGGGCAAGGGAAGTTTGGGTGTGGGTGTGTGTCCTCCTCACACTCAACAAGAGCATACTTCTTTCTCTGAAAAGCCACAAGTACTTCTATTCAAATAAATATTAGTAGTGTTACTGTGGTAGGAGAGTTAGACCGGGATCCATCCACTACAATATAAACATCCTTCAGCTACACAGAAGGGTGTGTATCATATGAGTTCTACTGAATATGACATATTGCAATCCAAGCCCTGCTCTGCTGGGATATCAGCAGTACTAAAAACACCATTCTGTCATAAAATTCAGTTTTTTTGTCAAACACACTGAATTGTGCATATGGGTAAATCAAAACAGACCGATCACTTTGAGTTGGGAATATGCGAACCTGCAGAACAGGGAATTGAGAGATGTCTGTGTTCCTTTTAACTTTTAAGGCCAGCTGTCTGTTACTATTTGTCTCAGAAGAGAGAGTTTACATAATACCCGCTACTTCCTTTGTTTTTAACTTTCAGTAAGGCACACCGTAGCATAACGTTTCACGCCGGACAACAAAAACAAGCTTTTCTTATTGGACAAGGTCAGGTAGTCTCTCCCTGTCTCAATCTGTTTTATTACATTTCCTGCCTAATGAACAAGACCCTGATACCCTTGCCTACCACTGTGTGTAGCCGTGAGGCTAGTACATTAAACCTGTGTCCCAAATGGCACCATATACCCTGCATAGTGCACTACTTTTGACCAGAGCCCTATGGGAATAGGATTGCATTTGGGGCGCTAACCAATGACTTCAATACTTCCCTTGACCTGTAAGCCGTTCGTTCGATTCCCATCTCCACTAACCACAACTGACGACACACGACTAGCCATTTCCCCTACTGACAACAAGACATCTGTATACATGCGTAAAACGACACTAATAAATTCACCACTCCGTAACACCATGTCTGATGAATGTAATGCACCCGGAACAAAACAGTATTTTATGTGTAGAGGAAGGAGAGCAAACAATCATTTTTTATTAGTATGCAGGTGGGAAAAAAGCTTGTTTTGCTTTTTGAGCCAACCGGGGTCTAGCCTCTGAGGAGAACATGATGAAGAGGTTTCCCACCTGGAAGGGTAGGTGATCTGTGGGTTCGCCACACAGACAGTTTATTGTCCTACGTTTTTAAACCCGATAATGGTCAGCTAGCTTTGTCATGATATAACAAC